>JAIUZE010012694.1:0-15025 GCA_022085475.1 Heliosperma pusillum | reverse complement strand
AATGCACTACGGAATTGGGCTTGGGCTGATCTCCTCTTGACTTGGGTTGAGTTTTCTTTTAAAGTTCAAAGCCAAAAATCTAAATTGAGTCCATTCGAAGAAAGATGTAGCGGAATCATAATCAAGTCGTAAACTGGCTATCATCAATTTTCTTGAAAACTCGTATCTAGTGTCTTTGCTCCATAAAGTAGGAAAATATAGCAAAACCGCTTCATTTCCTATAAAACGAGTCAAAACACGCAAAACAACTAGAATAGCAGTATTAGCTCGTTAATCACTTAACAAAGTGCATAAATCGTATAGAAATCGAGCTAAAACGGGGGATAAATCAATACAAAATATCACTTATCAAACTCCCCCAAGCTAAACCCTTGCTTGTCCTCAAGCAAATATAACAAGCATAACTAGGACAAGGGTAGCTAACAATGATCAATCTATCATGCAAATCTCAAAAAGTAAGCTCTAATAAGTAGATGAATCATAAACCCACAGCAACAAGGGCGAAAGAAAAAGGCGAAACATGGTTGAGATTTACATAACGGCGCAGCATAGAAAATATTCTTCGGACCTTTTCAGCTCTTGCATGATCTTTTGACAATGGACTCTCACGGTACACTCTTCACTCAAATTTTTTTTTTTTTAAAATAGGAAATATTGGTTCAAATTTGAAGTGACACTCACCTATCTACAACTTATAAGAATGTGCCCGCAGTCTAGTATGGTAGACAATCCGAAATCATTAAGTAAAACTAATCATGATCAAATTATAATGTAAGAAGCTCAAGTAAAGTAAAGAAATGGCTTGGGAAATTTGGGTAAGAAAGTGGACAAATGAATTTGGTCATGTGGAGCTTAAAGTCAAGCTAGTAATAACCAAATGTGTAGTGGATACTCAATCCAAATCATACCAATTCCCATCGATAATAGTCAAAGCCAAAAGCAGCATATTGACTTATTAAACATTAGAATCAAGATACAACTTCCCATAATTTTCTTTCTTTTCATTTCATGGAAGCGTTTTTCCTCTTTTCCTTTCTTTTTTTTTCTTCTTTTTTTCTTATGAGCTTTCAATTTCATTTTTCATTTTTTCTTTTTCCATAATTTTTCAAAGCTCTTTTTTTTTCTTTTTCTCTCTTTCACCAAAACCCGGAAATCAGTAATCCCGAAACGGCTCACACCAAATGGTGGAATTATCATAACATCGCAAAAGCACAGAACACCCCTACACAAATAGTTGGTTACTAGCTCAACAAGGGTAGGCAAATTTATAATGTAGCTAGAAAGAAGGGTGTTTATTGTGAAAGGTGAACAAGAGATTGAATGGCTTCAAAATGTAGATCATGACAGTAATACTTATAGAAAATGGAATAAAAACCATACTTATGCGTTTTGATGTAACACAGACTATAAGGAGAAACTACTCACTCCTAAACTGGGATCGGGTTCAGATGTACCGACCACTGGAGGCTCTACCTTACAATATGAGTAGCTTGCCAAAGTCAAGATCAAGCTTAATTAAGTCCAAATGCAATTTCCTACCTACTGTGTACAAGACATCCCCATGAATGCACAATTCCTCATAATAAAACGAAACATCAGCTTATAAAAACTACAAAATGAGAAATGTAAGATGGAAATGATCTTTTCTTTTTGTTTTTTTTCAAATTTTTTTTTTTATAAAAACTAAAAAGAAACTAAGAAAACTAAACTAAAAAGAAACTAAGAAAACTAAAAAGAAATAAACTAAAAAGAAAACTAAAAATCTAAATGCAATCCTAAATGCAGTTCCTAAATGCAAATCCTCCCCCAAGCTAAAACTTCACATTGTCCTCAATGTGCATGCAATTATAACAGAAACAAACCGAGAAACGGTTGACAGCACATGGAACAGAGAAACGATATGAAATTCTAATGGGAAAAAGGCAAAATAAAACTAAAAATGTGAAAAATAAAGAAAAGGAATAAAATTCTTACAAAATGACCAGCCTCCCCCAAGCTAGTATAAACAAGGGGAGCTCATCATCAAATCACAAAGGCCACCAGCTACGGCCTCTTCTCTCAGAAGGAGGTGGCTCGGGTTCGGATCCAGAAGCATCTGCATAGTGGGTATCATCTGCAGAATGATAACTACCACGAGAAGAAAAGATCCCGGTTGGGTTGCTGGCTCCAAAGGTCTGATACTCCTCCACTTGGTGATCAGGAAAATCACCTCCATACCCTCCAAACCTCTCTACGCCATAGTCGGTTCCACAATAATCCGGTCCGGTTCGCGGCACACCTGCACCATAAGCAGCACCATACCTCCCCTCGGGCCAAGTATAAAAAGACGGGTGGGGGCCCTCGGGTCTAATCACACCTTGCCTAGCAAAGTGGTCATATATGGGGTGCAAAGCAAGCTGTTGGTCGGACTGAATCCTATTGACAGACAATGTTAAAGCTTCAAACATGGCGGCTACATCGCCCACAGCATGGGTCGAGTGAGAGGATGATCCAACCTCAGGGCGGGTGGATCTAAGCTGAACAGGGGGGTCAATGGGAGTAATATCCCCAACAGGAAGGTAGTAGGTAGGTCGAGGTAAGATAGACTCACCCTCTTGAAGTGGAGGTCGCTGCCGAAGAATTGGAATTTGCTCTTCCTCGGCGGTCAACTTGACCGAGTCACGGCCAGCAATCCTCCAAATCATATGGGGGTGAGAAGCACGAAACCAGTTGAGCTGAACAAAGTATGCATAATCTAACCCATTTCCCATCTCGGTGGGAGGTGTAGTCAATGCCTGAAGGTCGGTGGTGGCTTGGTTAAAGCCACAAACTCCCATAGCTAAGTGAGTGATAAGACCTCCATAGACAATGGCTGTGTTCTTAGGATTAACAGCTTTGGTCAACTGAACAGCAAAATGATACGGTATACTAACAGACCATGGTACATCACCATCCACATTCAAAAATCCTCCTAACATTTCTAACTCTACTCGTCTCACCAAATGAGGTTCAGCACGACCCAAAAAGGTCCATCCCATGAATCTTTGCCAGATTCTAATGGCGGGATGATGTATATGTTGGTGTGGGACATGGTCCCAACGAGAGACAGGGTAAGTCGAAATAGCACTCCAAAGCAGGCTAACATCAAAGCCTTCCGGAGGTGAGATAACAGTGTTTGCAGTGGTGAGACCAAAATAACTAGCAAAGTGCTCCAAGTTCATACTATAATCATCATTGAACAAACGAAACCGAACTTGGGGCATAGTGTTTCTATTTCTAGACCGATGCAACTCGAAAGAGCTCAAAAATTCAAGAGTTAATTGGGGGAAAGTCTCATAGCTAAAGTTCATGCTAGCACTCATACTTAGACCCCTAAACAACACTTTAACATGCTCAAGAAGTTTCATATGCCTTAAAGAAGAAACATTGAGGAACTTGGTAGCCCTCATACCTTTGCTTTTAAGTACGCACCATTTTTGCCATTGCTCATGTGAGCTAAATTGTACATCCGGGAAGCTAGGATCATGCATAGCATTCCCTTGATTCTCGGGTTGTTCATTAGCATCAAGCATTTCAATATCCTCCTCTTGTGCTCTACTACTCTCTCCTTGAGTGGAGGTTCTTGCCCTCTTTGATTTCCTTAGTGTAGGTGCCATTTTCTACAAATAACTAGTATTAAAACACTTCATTTGTAAACACAATTTGATAGTCATAAGTGTTATAATACTTAGCTTTAAGCACAAATTCAAGTATAGTGACCTTAGTAAAACATTGTCATGCTATCTTTTAAGCACAAATGGATGTTATAAGCATAGCAATATGTTAATTAGGTGAGCAATATATACTTGAATGAATTTGGCTACTACCTAAAGGTACCAATGCTAACTTAACATGACAAGATCATAAGTGCATAGTATAAAGCATGAATTCAAGCATCATACTATCACTTAAACAAAAGTTCTTAGCATAAAGTAAAGATGAGCATCCAAATTAGCAAATAAACATCCAAATCAAAGTAATCATCCTAATTAATCACTAGAATTCACTCTATAGCATGTAAGAATCATTAGAAATCCAATTTAAACAAGTTTTGCAATCAAAATCAAGAACCCCCAAATTGGAGTTAGGGTTTGTTTATGTTGGATTTCTGAAAAATATAGAGAGATTTAAGTAACTAAAGTAGAAATAACTTACTTGATGATGATTAGTAGTTGCCCTTGATGAACTATAGGAACAAATTTTGCAAGAATAGACTAAGAATTGAGGGTTTTGAGAAAATTTCAGCTTTTAGATTGAAGAACATGGGTATAAGGTAGTAAGCAAAAGGGTAGCAAATGGGTTTTATAGAAGAAAATAGAGTAAAACACGAAACAGACCATTTACCCGATCGGGTAGACATGGATCCGATCGGGTAAACCTGCTGATCCGGTTTTTTTTTCTATTTTCTTTGCCACTTGCTCTTACCTTTTGGCTATGTCCTTGCACAAACTTACTAACCTTAGTGATCTTGACAACTAGTGCCAAGGATAGCTTCATCTTGTCTCAATAGGTCCTCCGATTCTAAGTACGAAAATCTATTGACGAAATATGCAAAATAACAAGTAAAACGAAGAAAATGTTCCTAACTATTACAACATAAAATCCAAAAATAGAGTCCAAATAAAATAGTCCAAAATAAAAATCATTGTCTAATAAGTAAAAGAAAAAGAATGCATAAAGAAAAAGAAAAAGAAAAAGACGGGTTGCCTCCCGACAAGCGCATTTTGAGTCATGCTAGACTTTGTTGTTCCATCCCCCCTTAAGCCTTATGAAGGGATTTTAGCTCTTAGTAGCTGGATTCGTCCTTGAAGTTTCCACATTTACCATTTTGCCAACACCCATGGCAATCTCATTCTTCCGCAGATTTGAAAGCTTCGAGGTCGCCATCCCCAACGCTCAACACATCCCCCTTTTTGTCAAAGGTGGCACTCGATCCACCTATTTCAAATGTGATCCTTTCTCCCTTCACATCAATACAAGCTCCAACCGTATTTAGGAAGGGTCTCCCTAATATTATATGGTCATCCCTTTCTCCCTTTGAATATATTACATAAAAATCGACGGGGATGAGGAAATACCCAATCCGTATTGGGACATCTTCCACAATTCCTGCCGGAGTATGCATAGATCCATCGGCAAGTTGGAGGCTAGTACTAGTGAATTTCATTTGTATGGGGCAATGTTCATGATAGACATCAAAAGGCATGACGCTAATTGAAGCTCCTAAGTCACACAATGCACCTCTTACCTTATGGAAACACATGGTGAAAGAAATGTTGAAACAACCTGGATCTTTAAGTTTGGAGGGAATGAGGATCTTCCCTTCTTCAAGGTTAGGTTCCTTGCGATTATCCGTGGTTGCTTCTTTTTCCTTAGATATCTTGCCAATCCTTGCTTCCATCTTTGAAAAAGCTTCGTTTGTTGCCAAAGTTGCTTCTTCAATCATTTCTTCCAATTTCCCTTGTGCTTTTATCATTGACATGATCAAAGCTTCGAGACGATATGTCTCCTCATGTGTAGGGGTTTTGGTTGGTTTGGATAGTGTTGGATTGTTGCTAAGTTCGTGGGGTAACCTATAAATTGTCTCCTTACTCTTTCCATTCCCAAGAGGGTGATCACAAGGTTTGTCACTAATCATGTCAATTGTGGCAATTAATGGCACGTCTCTCTCTTGGGTATTATGACTAGAACTCGATGGAGTCAACTCTTCCACTCTCTTTTGGAGAGATAGAATGGCTGATTTGATTGAGTTTAGGCTAGAAAGGAAGTAAGAGCTCATGTTATGTTGGGTTTGGGTTATCTCCCTCAACTTGACATCTATTAGACCATTTTGAAAAGGTGGGTATTGTGGTGTATGAGTAAGTTGGGTTTGATGAACTTGTGGGTGGAAAGGGTTTAAGGTTGTGAGTTTGTTCCCACATCGTTGAGGTACATGCCCTATCCCACCACAAAGTTCACATGGTGTTGTTATTGAGGTAAATGGATTGAAAGCTTTGGGACGATACAATGTACTTTTCGGGGTGGTTTCGTTGGATTGACTAGGACAAGCTAAGGAAATTGTAGTGTCAACTTCATTTGAAGTTTCCACTCGACTCTTCTTTCGCTCTCCCCCATTGGTTTGCGAACCTTCCCCTCTTTCATTTTGTGATTTAGTTGATAGGGTTGACAAATTGGTTCTAAACCTACGGTGAAAAGCGACGACAATCTCTTCCCACTGCATAGGTCTTGTGGCTTCCTTTAAGCGACGGGTGAACCACCATTTTGCTTCTCCCTTTAGTGATAAAGGAAAAAGGGTTTCTCAAATTTCGTTCTGGGTGATTCCCTCCCTCACAATGTTTTGACAAAGCTCACAAAAGGTTTGAAGATGGTGAGACGGGTTTTCGTTTGGTTTTCCTCTAAATTGGTTACCCTCAATGAGAGCAATCAAAGTCAAATGGACCCTTAGGATCCCACTGGCAAGCACAAAAACCCGGTACCTTGGATCTTCTCTAGTTAGCACCATTTTATCAACCTACAAGAAAAACACAAAAGAGAAAGTTAGAAATGAATTAGGTACGGTTGCACCTAGAAATGATAGAAATAAAAACCAACAATTCACAAATAAACAAAACCGTGCTCCCCGGCAACGGCGCCAAAATTTGATCGGTTCTGTCGCGGTCCCGAAACAAAAATAATTTACCCGGACTAGGCTAACAACATAATGAATGTAATTAGGGAAGTAGGGTGTCGATCCTCAGGGAGTACGTGTTACTTATGAATTGTTATGGATTGGTTTTCATTTAAAATCGAGTCACTTGAGTTATTTGTCTGAACTATTAACATAAAATAAAATGACAAGAATATAAATGACGATATGTAAGAACAAATATGTAAATTGCAAAGTAAAAAACCCAAAACAGAAGACATACCTGATCGGGTTGTCACGTACCCGATCGGGGAAATCCTCTGATCTAGATATTAACAACTAAATTCTATCTAAAGACGATATTTAAATAACAATATTGAAAGCCTAACTAACTAAACTAATTAACCAGAGAATAACAATAATAAAAACTATCTAGGAACGGAAATAAAAAGACGATAAACTAACTAGATAACGATAAAGTAAACTATCTAATAACGGAAATAAAAAGACAATAAAATAAACTATCTAAAACGATAAAATAAACTAACTAATCAAGTTGATATAGTGAAAGAGAAATACATGTAAAACTAATTAAAAGTCTCATAGATACCAATATTAGAATTACTTATGATTGTCTAGGCCTTGTAGCGGTATATTCCTTCCGGATTCGTACCGACCTTTTAGTGGGTCCTAACGTCCTTTCAGCATGGTCAAGTCACTAAACCCCTATTGATAGTCCTAATTCCTATCCCAACTCTCGTCATAAAGATAGAAATGACTAATACAAACAATTGCTTATGGCCACTAAACAAAGTTATAGAATTTGACACGACCAAAGGAAGAAACAATTTAGATGGTTCAATTGGTAACTACTCTTCTTATAATTCGTTTAACTCGTAAATCATTTCAAATATTACAACTCTATTTATTTTATTTACACAATGATAATTTTACAATATTAGAATTAATCTAATCTATATGATTATGTGATTAAGTAGATTAGTAAGAAAAAGATGTAAGAAATTAAACTATGAAATATAAATACTAAAGTGATTATGGTGATTATATTAACAATGATTCTAATGACAATTTTTAGGATTATATGATTAGGCGATTTATAATGTGACATGTTAAATAATGTTTTGGCTTTAACTAGATTAATTTTAGGTTGATTTCCTACTAATAACAATATTATGAGAATGATACTAGTGAGATTATAGTTCATGGTGATTAAAATTGCATAAGTAAATAAGATTAGAGAATTACCGATAAGGAAAATGAGTATATAAGAATGAAAGTAAGAACAAATACCCAATAACAAAAGCTAAGTAAACACTAGAGAAATACTAAGAAAACTATAAAAACTTGTAAGAAAGTGTGCTAAAAGAAATGATAATAGGTTATAAGATTATTGTAAGATTGTGTGTTTAGATGCTTGGATGATCATTGGCTTTTATAAGGCTGCATGGCTGCTGATCCTCTTGCAAATTCGTACCCTAGTCAATGCATTAAACCACCCATTTAAGCTCGGATTGAAGAAGAGCCAAGTAACGTCTTATTGCAGGAATACCCGATCGGGTAACAGGTAATCCGATCGGGTTTTTGTGTAAGTCGGATTTTCCGTCTTTTCATCTTAGGCACGGAATCCTATGCCTTAGTCTTTGGTCAATGCATTACGGAATTGGGCTTGGGCTGATCTCCTCTTGACTTGGGTTGAGTTTTCTTTTAAAGTTCAAAGCCAAAATCCAAATTGAGTCCATTCGAGGAAAGATGTAGCGGAATCGTAATCAAATCGTGAACTGGCTATCATCAATTCCTTGAAAACTCGTATCCTAGTGTCTTTGCTCCATAAAGTAGGAAAATATAGCAAAACCGCTTCATTTCCTATAAAACGAGTCAAAACACGCAAAACAACTAGAATTGCAGTATTAGCTCGTTAATCACTTAACAAAGTGCATAAATCGTATAGAAATCGAGCTAAAACGGGGGATAAATCAATACAAAATATCACTTATCATGGGGAAATGAGATGCGAACAATCCAAGGTGGATTCTTCATCTGTAATCATCATAATTCCAAGAGGATTCTTAGTATTGTTAGGTTTACCTCCAAGAGGTATGGGTAGACGACCATCTTCAATCATATCTTGAAGGGCGTGCTTCAATTTGAAGTATTTCTCTGTATCATGCCCTTTACCTATGTGATATTCGCAGTAGGCATTCTCATCCCAGAACCTAGTTTTCTTTTCCGGATCAGGTGTAGGTCCTATGGGTTAGAACTTGCCTTATTGTGTCAACCTTTTTAAGGCATTAGAATTTGTATCACCGATGCTTGTGAATTTCCTTTGTGGGTTGTTCTTTTTAGATGGTTTAACAAGATTGACTTCACCGGTTTTGTTAGTAGAGCCGTTAGAACAATTCGTTGAGCTTTGATACCCGCGTCCTACCGTTTTGGACAAGAGCCCCTTTCGGATGTCGTCTTCAATTCTGGTTCCTAGCACAGTTAAATCTTTGAAAGACTTTATGTTTTGGTACCTAAGATGGTTTGCATAAATAGGTCTCAAGTTGTCCACAAACTTTTCCACAAGAGTGGCTTCGTCCGGACGTTCAACAAGTTGTGTGCTAGTCTTCCTTCACCTACATAGGAAGTCGATGAAACCTTCTTTCTCATTTTGGGTAAGAACATCTAGAGTACTCATATTGACTAGGATTTTCAGCATTGTCTGCTTATTGCTTGGCAAACTCAATCGCGGCATCATCTCAGGTTGCAATTTTCTTGTGTTTCAGAGAATAGAACCACTGCGTAGGAATGGTGTCGACAGATGAAGGAAAGATCCTTAAGAACATCTCTGGTTTGATGCCTTTGATAGACATGTAATCTTTGAAGGCACGAATATGTTTCAAAGGGTTTTCATTCCCCTTGAACTTTGGGATGTCAGTCATGTTGAAATTGGTTGGCAATCGGGTATTTACCACTTCATATTTGCGATTATTCTCCTTGCTGTAGATGTCATCTCCCTTGAGGTACATTAGTTGCTCCTCCAGGTATTGGAGTCGCTTTTCAGCTTCAGTAAGAACTGGTGGGGGATTGACTTCTAGCTGTCTAATAGGGGGTGGAATGTTGTCATGCACACTAGGATCAGGAATGTCTGAAGGAGGAAGCCTAGTTTATACGGCAAAAATTTGGCCTTCAATGGCATTGAGGCGAGCATAAGCTTGGTCTTGACTTGTTTGGAGATGGATGAGCGCAGCTAGGACTAGATCATTACCATTTTGCTCGGTTTGATGAACACTTGCTTGACTAGTTCCCGGCATCTTGGAAACTGAGGCAAATGACCGAAGACGGATCAAAACACGATCGACCATTCTAGCACACTTACTAAAAAAGACTCGACTTGTGAAGAGGGAGTGTGCCACTGTGTTTAAGTGAGTTTTGAAAATGACTAGTTTTAAAATGTTCGTCCTAGACAACTAGTGTGGTTGTAGGAGTGTTGACTCGAAGTAGAGAAATGATTTTAACTAGAACCTTGGACAGAGTTTTGACTCATTTTGCGCTACTTTAGGCCACCTTTGAAAATGTTTTACTGTTTTGAAAAGGATTTTTGTTTTTGAAAAGTTCGTCATGGTTTATTTACAAAATGGTGATCACTTATGGGTTATACACATTTACACATGAATTATAACGGTATGATGAGTGCTTTTAAAAGGTTTTGGTTTAAAGAGTGGGTTGCCATACCATGCAACCAAACCCGGGTATGTGGAGAGGTCCGCGCCAAACATGAGTAAGGTCGGTTCCTAGTCCAATTCCTCGAGTAGTGAAAGCTCTTGATACTAAAATGAGTATGTATCGTAGTATGTTTAACGTCAATCGATATCCATCCTTAGGCCCAGATAAGAATTTGAACCGTCCGGACATGACTATTGGTCGAAACAGGTTGGGTTGAGCCTAGGAAGGCCGAATAAAACGACCTAAGAAGGTCGAGTAATGAAAATCGACAACTGTCTCGTACAAACTATTCCTTAACCTTAATCAAGTTTCACCTTGGGTAACACGTAAGTGTATTATCCCCAGCGGAGTCGCCAAACTGTGGTGCACGGCGGTACCACGGAAGGAACAAGGACAAGCGTAGAAATACGCATTTTTGGAGTCGCCGCCAATTTTTATGGGAAATTGGAACCGTTCGAATACTTTATGCCATGTCAAGACACAAAGTAATTACATGAACACTAAGAACTTGTTACCGTTAGTATTCTATATCTAGAATGACTCTCGTGGATGCCAATGAACAAAGATGTTCACAGAGATATGGAGTAAGGTGTGAGAGTACGTATTAGGAAGCTTTTTAATCGAATACCTAATCCCGCCCGCCTCGATAGCGGCCCCTACTAATGATTAAGGAAATCGTTCGTGTTTGATATGTTATCGATTATATGTATGCAATGCAACATTCAACATTTTAATCCTGACATGTGAATTAGACTATGTCGGTGAACATGTAATTAGCACTCAGTTATGTCGAAATTGGGAATTTAGAATGAATTACATACGAGAGGCAAAGAAATCATACAATTACAAAGACTAAAAATAAGATTACAACGAGTTACGTGATCTACGTTTGAAATATACTCAAAACGAAGGTTTGAAGAAAAGGAAAAGATTTGAAAAACTAAAACACAGATTAGGAGCGATACGACTAATAGTTAATTAATTACGTAATTAAAGGTACGTTAAAGCGAAAACAGAAGTGGTTTTCTATATTTATGATGGATTATTGACCTATGACTCGAATAGAAGTGGTTTAACATATTAATTACTACAATTTGTATCAACAACGAATCTAGAGACTTGATATGAACGAATCAAACCTCTAAAACCCAATTTTGATTCAAAGACGAAAACCCGCTAATATTGAATTATCAGGGATCTAAGCCAAGAACAAAACGTTTTATGTGAAAGATAAATACGATTTACGGTGTATAAACAAAGAAAATAAAATAAGAAAAGGAAAATAAAGACGGCCTCTGAAAGAAGTGTAGCAGATGCTCTGACTCTTCGAAGAGGCGCACATGCTTCTGCGTTTCTTCTCGACGTCTGATCACTACTGAAAAGGTTTATATAAGGGTTTTGATTTGAAATCGATTTTGAATCTATTTCTGACGTGAATCTTACATTAATAAATAAATAAATAATACAAAATTAAAAGACGGGTTTTACACTCTCAGACTTACATGTTGACGAAATGAGATTAACTAAGTTACATTTTAGCGGTAGCTCGACTCGAATGTATGCAATAAGTGCCCTTGTTAAAGGACTAAAATTGAATGATTAATTGATTGATTGATTGTGTAGTGGTCAAATTGGTCGGTCATGCAAACGTGACGGGTAACCGGAAGGATCTGAGCTTACGTGGTCGATTGATCAAGCACGTAGATGTCGAAAAGGTTAGAGCATAAGGTCTAGAATTCAAAGAGAGAAGAGAATAGGGGCGGAACTCTCGCGTGCTTTAAAAGTGAGAACGGAACGGAGCTCTCATTTTATAGCCAAAAATACGAAGAGTTTGGGAACAACACAAACGTATCACGAAAACGGAGAAAGCAAGGTGGGGAAGAGGCGCAGCACCTGCTGCGTCATTTCCCCATAGGTTTCCTTCTGCAGAAGGAAGATTTCCACGTTTCTATTACGGAATTGTGGTAGATCTATACTTCCATTTTAAAAGGATACGATATAATATTTATTAAAAAGGATAGAAATTGAAATATTTATAAAATATCCAGAATATTCCGCGCGTTCCGACTCGGAGTTTTAAAACGGTTTATAGAATATGAAGCGGTTTTCGACCCGGACATCAAATGAACTCTAATGACTGTCAAAACGACCGTACCGGTGCGTAGATGACGACAAAGGGGTAGACACAAGTGTTTGAGCTATCACTTGACGATAAACTTACGAATTGTTATAAATCGTTTCGCGTACCAAACATGCGGCCCAATCATCACTGGGTGGTTGGCGGAAAGTGTAGAAACGAGGTATCTACACAGAGTTAGTGGTTACTCGGTCGAGTATTGTTGTGACTCGACCGATTTAGGGGTTAGTCGGTCAAGTAAGTGTGTAACTCGGCCGAGTAAGGGTACCTGTTCCGTCATTAGGTTGGTTTTGAGTGTCACTCGACCAAGTGCTTGTGAACTCGGTCGAGTTGGTCCACTCGCTCGAGTAAGCCTTGTACTCGACTGATTTAAGCGCAATTTCAGCTTTTCCGAAAGACTAATTTATTTCTACAATGTGGGGTTATGTCATGTTAGACCTCATTCTAATCATTCTAACTTTATCTGTCCTCACCTAATCTATCTCTAAACTCTTCGTAATCTTAATTACTTCTCCTTGTTTCCTTCATTGTTCCTTGGTAAGCATCTCATCCTTCCTACTCCTTTCATTTCTCGGTTTCTTGGGGCAGAGGCGAACCCCGGATTTTATATACGGGGTAGCGAAATTTGTTTAACATTCCCTCTTGGTAAAAGAAACACTGATGAACATAATCTTTTTTTTTAATAACTTTTTCTTAGTTTAAAAAGATTTTTTTTCATGCTTATTGTTTTGAAACTGTTTATTGCGGTTGAGTCCTAAATCCTAATAGTTTAGCACTTCTTATGACCAATACGTGAACAACTCGTACACAATTGTTATTAATAAAAGTGCGACAACTTATAATATAAAAAATAATTTACATTATTCGTCTCAATTATTTGTTTACTTTTAATTAAAATAGCACTCACAAAGAATAAAATGGGTAAGCAACTAATAATTTGTAAAATAGCGAGTTGTTGGTATATATTAGATACTAGCTTAGACCCGTGCAAAATTGCACGGACATACATAGTACAATATAAATAGACGTTTAATATATATTCTTCGTATTAGTTATCACACTAATGGAACAATGTTATTGTCAATATGTTAAAGTAGTCCTTCAACATTGCGTTATTTATTCACATTTAAAGTAGTAATTATCCGTATGCAATTGCCTAACAATCGTAGTATGCTAAAATAATCGTAGTATGACCTGAATGTACGGGTCAAATAATTTATTATTACCTAGAAGGAGATTTTTTTTTAGTAAAAGATAAACAATGTGAATTCAGGATAAAACAAAATTGCGAGCTTCTTGATGTATTATCGAAAGCTTCCTGATGTATCTAGGATTGTAAGTATGTTAAAATCATCACGGGGTCACAAGAAAATTAAATAATCCATAAGGCAACCATAATAACTAACCGTGAGAGCAATTGAAAGGTTGTGACTTGTGAGCATGAACAACATAGGGAAGGTCGAGTAAAATGAATACACAAGGTCAAAAACCCTATGTAGAAGCAGAATGATAATTGAACACCTAATGATCTCTGCAGTTAAATGTGGAATTACAACCGTACAAACTCAAAGTTTTAATAGCCCATGATAATTACTACAAATAAAATTAGTTACTGACAGATTTTTGGTGAAATATGTTCATCCAAATAAACATAAAAACATTACCCTTTAGAATCCAAATCCATGATCCATGATGGTTACTACAACCATAAAAAAATGCGTAGAAAACTCAAATTAGTCGAAAAAAAATCAGAAATTGCATCATAAAAAACTTATAGGAAATAAAAATATTTAGAAATCAATCAAAGTAAAATTACGAAAATAATGAAAATTGAGTTTGTGCAAATTATGATTTATTTTGTAATTTGTATGGAGACGGGGGAATATCAAAAAGAAAGTTGTGTTAGTGTATGAATTGAAATTAAGTGAGAGAGGTAGTAAAGAAAAAGATTTTGTTAATAACAAAAGATCGCATGTTTTAATTAAGGTTAGGAAGATAACAGAATAATATGTATTGCCATTTTTTTGCAAGGAAATCAATGAATATATACTAAATACGCTCATCAGCCCCATTAATTTGAAGGAAAACCAAAAATTGATTATTGGAAGGCTTGAACACGTGTGGTTTGGATGAGTAGGATTAAGCTCACAACTTTACCACTTCTGCACTGCCATTTTCTTTCTACTATAACGCTTTTACAATATAATATTCTATAGTCTCAGCCATGTACAGGGTAGCAAAAACTCGTATTTCTCATTCATTTTTCCGGGCTTGGGGTAGCGGCTACTACCACTTGCTACCTTATGGGTTTGCCCCTGTCTTGGGGGGTTTTAGGTTATATTTGATAGGATTCTTCTTTAATGATTTTGATCAGTGTCGGATTTGAGTTAGATTAGTAGTATTAGATTAGTTATTGATAGAATTTATATCGAAAGAAGTTTAATAAATATCCTAAATTAATTTAGTATCGTGCATCGCAGAGGCAAAGATATTAGTTTGAAAAATTAAAAGATACAAAT
>JAIUZE010012692.1:0-54841 GCA_022085475.1 Heliosperma pusillum | reverse complement strand
TTGGCCATGTTTTAAAGGTAACCTCTGAGCTAAAATACTGTTTTATGGTTTGGCCATTCTAATTCTAAATGAGTACCTTGGACCATGACATTGATAGGCCTTACTATCTTTAACGAGTATATAGTTCACTGCTTGATAGCTTTTGTGTCACTGACTTGGGCCTTTTGATACCAAGCCGGGGGCATGGCTGCCTAATTGATTCCACTTTGGGAATGGAGCCAGCTTAAGTACTAGCCATCTCTGCTTAGGGGGTCGCCTAGTAGAGTTTCTCATGTACTGTTTAGTAATGAGACAGGGAATGGGTTAGCTGTTGTCTCTAGGTCTGATCAGTCTAGGACTAGGATGTTTTCCTACCTTGTGGTATAGACTCGAGTTACAGAAGTCGACTATTGACGGTCCTAAGAACTTATGCCTGTTTCTAGACGTATTGGTCTTTCATGTTTGATGATTCTATGAATCTTAGAAGGTGAGATGCAAGCCGGCTAAGGGTGATAGAGTTTGGATTACCGGTTGTTAACTGATTCACATGATAGTTTGTATGATTAGGGTTGAGTTGTATCCAGGCCATGTTTTAAATGTAACCTCTGAGCTGAAATACTATCTTCCCTACCTCGTGGTATAGGTTGTTAACCGATTCACATGATAGCTTGCATGAGTAGCTTATCCTTCATATGTTAGGTTATATGTTAGTTATTTGTTTCATAACATGAAAAGCATATCGTATATGTTAAGGTTTTGTATTTTCCATATACATCTCTTTTATGTTATTCATGTTTTATTAAACTCGACATTTCGTGGCTGGGAGAACTCGGAGTTACTCCCCAATGACTGTGGCTTCCGTGTTTATATTTAATGCGGTTGGCAGGTTTGTGATGCATACTTGGGTACATTGACGAGCTAGCGAGTGAAGTATTACCTTGGACCTATATTCGGTTCTTAGGATTGTATTATTTAATACACTCTTTTATTTCCGTATTTATTAGGGAGATATGTCTCCCGTTTTGGATACTTCTTATGTATAATTATTATTTCCTTTTTGTTATGAACCTTTTTCTTTAAGACACCTTTGTTATGATGAATATATTTAATGGTAGGTTCCGGTTTTAAAATTTACCGATTTTCACTAAAGTGAACCTATTAAAAACGTATTCTCATCTTTTATTTATTTAAATTACTGTTTATCTTTCAGCAAAATCGAGGGTTTTGGTCACAAGTACCAAGGCCAAGAGACATATAAAAACGGGTGCTATTGCGGCTACACCTCCCAATTTGTCAGGTATACTACGAAGAATGGCATAGATGGGTAAGAAATACCATTCCGGCACAATATGAGGCGGGGTGGGACTCTTTCTTTCGTAAAGCTTGGCTTTGGGGCGTATACAGAGTGAATCTTAGCATGAATTTCTCTTTCTTTCAGAACCTCTAGCTCTTTCTATTTGATTACTACTCAAGTCAGGACTAGTGTTCGCACATCTCTTTTGAAAGGCTAAGATGTTTGTATTAGTACGTTTTCACTCTTTCGTCCGTTTGTTACGCTCCGAGCTTATCCTAGGCTTAAGGCAGAGTCTCCTCAATCTACAAAAGCTACAAAAGAGGGCTAATCTAGGTCAAGTGGTTGGCACATGTGGGCAGTCCTATCAAGCTTTACCTTATTTTGATCATTTAGAGGGCGATCGCGGACATCTCTCGCGTTTAAGTGAATCTTGCTTCCTAGACAATTCCAGAGTGACAACATCCCCTAAACCAAACTCCGACAATCTGACTTTGAGAGTCTTATGGATTCCTAAATCATTAGATAATAAGTTAGAAGATTTTTTTATGTAAAAAAAAAATATGTAATTGCAATTCTTTTTTTGTTTGGTCAGAAGAGTCCTCCGAAAGAACTCGGCAAAATGACCCCGTAACTTCGAGAGAAGGGGTGTCTTACGTTAATAGTTAAAAAATGTGCCCAATCATCCCAAGCCCATACTAATTTTCATTCTGTGCAATCAGTAGTCGTAGTCACTGCTGTCAATCACATATAAATTATTCGATGTATCAATTCTTATACCTCCTACGACAGGTGGGGTAACAGCCAGTTTTCGGATGTTGGGGGATATCATTATTGCCGAACCCGACGCTCAGTTGGTAGAGCTCCGCTCTTGCAATTGGGTTGCCTTTTAAAAAGAAAGAGGGAAAGCTCCGGTTGGGAAAGACTTTACTTGGTTTAAAATGCCCGAAAAGACGTCATGGCACCTTACGATGTTTATCACCAATTGGATTTTGACGTACCAGTAGGTACCAGAGGAGATCGCTATGATCGTTACTTGGATTACAAATCCAACAAACTAAAGAAGGCATCATGATACACCAACAAAAATACATCAAAGAGCTATTCATAAAATCGGTATGGAAAATTCTCATCCTATGGCTACTTCAATGGTCACGAACAAGAAATTAACTAAAGATGAAGATGGTAAGTCTGTCGACGAGATAACTTATCGAGGTATGATTGGCTTACTTCTCTATTTAACTGCAAGTAGCTAGACCAGATATTATGTTTAGTGTATGCGTTTGTGCTCGATTTCAATCGTGTCCTAAAGAATCAGACGTGGTTGCAGTTAAAATAATTTTGAGATATTTAATTGGTACGTCAAAAGTATATCTATGGTATCCACTGGAGTGTAATTTCGATCTCATAGGGTATTTAGATTTATGCAGGGTGTTCACTTGATAGAAAAAATACATCTGGCATTGCCAAGTTTGTTAGACCATGCATAATATCATGGGGGTCAAAGAAATAAAATTCAGTCGCCTTATCTACTGTGGAAGCTGAATATATTGTTGTAGCCTTGGTATGTTCTCAACTACTTTGGCTTAAGCAAAAATTATCAAATTAAGGTGTAAATGTTGGTTGCATTCCTATTTTATGTAACAATACAAGTGTTATTATTATTTCAATAATTCAGCGCAACACTCGCGTACTAAGCACATTGAAATTAGACACTGTTTTTGCGAGACCAAGTAGAAAACAAGAACATAAGACTTGAATTTTTTAGTACGGAAAAACAATGGGGTGACATTCTAACTTAGACATTAGCTAGAGAACGTTTTGAGACTTTGCGGTTGAAAATTGGTTTAATTGGTGATATCTAAAATTGCCATTAATTTTTCTAACTTTTACGACTCACTAGATTTAGACGAGATTGTACGACTGTGTCCGTATTTTCCGCTGCAAGAATTTTTAAGTCTAAGTTTCATAAAATATTTCAAGAATATTTTAGTTTGACAAGTATTTATTTTATATGTGAACATATGAACCAAGTCACCATCACAAATTCTTACCAAATTCCATTAACCAAATATTTACCTAATCTTAATCTACAAGATTTACCCTAGATTCTTGTAACAAAAACATCAAAACAAACAAAAAAATCTCACTTACCCTCTATTACTACCGCCGACCTATTTACCCTAACACACCCCAAAAGTCAAAAAATTACAACTCTCATAAATACACCTCACATCCCTTACATCACAATCATTCATCTCTCCTAAAACCCCTCCTACACTCAAACTCTCACATATTTCAAAACTTTATATATCATCACCATGGCACCAAAACACACAGCCCGTGTTCCCACTCCCTCCACCCATTCAACTACCAATATTCAATCGCCCAAACCGCCACAAACCACCACTGAACCCGCCGCCTTTTCCCCTTCAACCAAAACCAACCTGTAACCCACTAACCCTGGCTATGATCGAGGATAACAGAGTACGGTTGAAAAGCGTCGGAAAGTCGACGAGGGTAAGAATAAAGCGGTTGAAGAGGAACCTCCAGCAGAGGAAGTAAAGGAGGTGGTTACTCGGGACGGTGTCAAATGAACCTTGTTCCGCGAGTACATGGATTATTCAACTGCTCAAGGACTCGACACACTCCGTCTCGTCAAAAAGGAGCGGACTCTTAATAATTGGGTCTTCAAGTACGAGATTCATGCAGGTTGTTATTATCCCGAGGTGTGGTATGGTTAGGTGGATGCTCTTCAGTTTTTCTCCAATTTCTTGAAATTTCAAGAATTGGAACAAATTTGTCAATTTTCTGGTCCGATTTATCCAATTAAGGTAATTCAATTCTATGCCTCTGTTTATTTTAAGAATGGTAGCTTACATGCGATGGTAAATGGTCAGGAGGTCTCCATCTCCATTGCCGATTTTTGCACTCTATTTTACGTCCCTGATGATGGGATGGAAATACATCTGAGTGCAGAATCGGGAGGAGTGGCGGATGAAGCTAAGTTGGAAATTAAAAAATATTTCAATCACAATGCTACGGGGACGAGTTGTGTGTTCGCCGACTCGTTCTCTCCAAAATTCAAATTCTTTTTTAATTTCTTGTGGAATACAATTGTTCTGTGAAAAGGTGCTCGGGACAAGGTTTCCAGTTATGAAATGGTTGCGGTTCACTCGTGGCTTGAGGGTAGGGAGGTTAGTCTCCTAGTTCTTATTTTTCATCATATTATTCAAACTAGTGTGAGGGTCACTATAGAAAAACCGTCCACCACTGTTGATTTGCCTTATGGGATGTGAATTTCCCGTCTTTTAGAGGTTAAGAAAGTGGTGGATCTAGGGAGCTATGGTGTTTTGAGTAAGGATGAAATGGGTGACAAATTTTTTAAATTAATGAAGATTGGGGATGTCGGACCAGATTTGGTCTTCTTGGTGAAGGGGAATAATGTTGTTGATATGGACATGGATGTGCATAAGTGAACATGGGGGTATCGGTAGGGATGACAGTGGGTCGAAAACCTGACCTAGACCCTTTGGGTCGGTCCCTGATGGGTCGGGTTCGGGTCTGAGTTTTTGAGACCTGAACGGGTATGGGTCTTAGATAAATATTTAAGGTCTAGGTATGAGTCTGAATTATGGGACCTAGACCGGACCCGTAGACCCGTGATAATTGAAAAAAACTTTGAACTTCACAAAACACGGTTATTACTGCCTTCATTCCCAATTATTTCCTTTTGACAGCTCTTAACTATAACCCTAAACTGACCACCTCCAAAACCACATCTAACAAAGAAACCATAACTACTCCCGCATTTTCTCTCGTTTTTATGTGTTTTTCTTGCATCTTCCACCATTTTCAAGTCCTTAATCACTTTTCCTAAGGTTGTGTCTCTCTTACCTTCTTAACCCCTTTACCACTCTTTCTCTTACTACTGGAGATATAAACTCTGGGCAAGGAATAAGTCCTATTGAATCAATTGATGATGATGAATAAAAAAAGTTGATTAATAAGGGAAATAGATCTGATCATTATGAGATTAATTTAAATTTTAATTATGAAGTTTAAGCTAGGTTAGTGATGGTGCTGCCATTGAAGAGGCCGAAGATGGTTCTCAAGGTGTTAATTAAGCAAATATTGCTGTCATGTGTAATGTGTTCAAATTTTGAAGTCAATTACGGAAGTAAAATTAACGTAGAATCCCAGTATTTGTGCTTGATTTTAAAACCAATATGGAACTCTAAAACCCCATACCAGTATATTGTACTTTGTACACCTTTCTAATTACAAAAAGGTATTATCAACTCTAGACCCGCGGGTAGACCTGACCCAGACCCGGATCCGTTGGGTTTGGGTATGGGTCCTATAATTTTAGACCCTAAAGGGTTTGGGCCGAGTCCGGGTCCAAGGTACGAGGCACAGGTCCAGGCCCGGGTCCTATAAGATCCGAACCATACCTGAAGTGTTGCTATCCCTAGGTATCGGTGGAAAGTGGTGCAAAATTGGACTCGTTTTTTTTCCAGTATTCAGGAGAAATTTGAGACCCCAAGCCGCGGTTCTGTCGAGCATTGTCTAGAATTTCGGACAAAAGACATCACCTGTTGGGGTAGTTCGCCAGAAATTGTGGAGTGGATGAAAGGTGTTGATGATCAGATTAAAGAGCTTGAGCGCAGCGTGGTCATAGTTCGAGATGAGGTATTCCGTCATGGACTCATGGACGTCTCTTGGATAGTCTTGTTAGTCAAGGCGGAGCCATATACCAAGATTGACGAAGTATCCGTGAAGATGTAGCTATGGTGTTGGAAGCTACAAAAGCGTTGTAGCTGAAGGTTTTGAACTTCGATACTTGCCGTACAACTCAAGCCAACAGTGTTCGCTCCTGTTTTGATCGTCTTTCCTCCTTGGAGTACCACCGTACTCGTCCTGATTATGCCGACCCCAATATTATCCGACAACCTCGCACTTGAACCCTTCATTGCCTTGCCTTAGTTTGCCCTTCATGAACTTTATTTTTCCTATCCTTTTATTCGCGGCCCATATGGCTTTTGGACAATTTTTATTTTTCTTGGTTTTTAGTAAACATATTTTATTATGCTTGCTAGACTTTTATTATCTTGTTTATAATTTGTGTTTTGCGTTTATATTTCTTTTCCCGGTAAGTATTATTCTAGTTGTTTTATATTCTTGTTCTCGTCTTTTCGATGATGTCAAGTGGGGGAAGAAATAACCTTGATTTGAGTATTTGCCTAAGCTTGCTCCTTGTCAAGACCCTTAGTCTCTTAAAG
This sequence comes from Heliosperma pusillum, assembly GCA_022085475.1. Lineage (NCBI taxonomy): Eukaryota > Viridiplantae > Streptophyta > Magnoliopsida > Caryophyllales > Caryophyllaceae > Heliosperma > Heliosperma pusillum. The sequence continues at coordinate 48,289 of JAIUZE010012692.1, read as the reverse complement.
TCCTTAGGTTCTTATACTTTTGATTTGGTTGTCTTGATCTTGCGTTCTAACCACTATGATTTTTATAGTATTATGTTGAGGGGGAACTTACTTTAGTCACAAATCATAAGAGGCTTGTCATCATCAAAAAAGGGGAATTTTTTGGACCATATAGTTATATGATTTTGTTTTGATAATGACAAGTGTTTTTGTATAATATATATGCTTTTAATGGAAATTGTTTGTTTAGTCTTCGTTAGATTAAGCATGGTTTGGCATCTGAAGTTATAGTTAGTTTAGCTATAACTCTGATAATTTGTCAAGGATAGGTGAAACAAAGTTATAGCTCACTGTACTATAACTTTGGAACTCCTGAAGCAAAGTTATAGTTGTTTCTACTATAACTTTGATGATTATCAAGCTCAAGATTAAAGATAAAGACTTGAAGAGGGTAGTAATAAGTTCAAGATGAAGAACTTCTAATCAAGATTACAAGATAGTGTGTAGGTCTTCTTCCTTAATGATGCTTTTAAAAATAATTTGAGTGAGCAATGTTATAGGTGTTTTAACTTTAACTTTACTCAGCCAGACTTAAGTTTGTAAATGTTTCACCTATAACTTTAAGGAGCAGCATAGGTGGCACGATTTTAAGTTCTTGAATCAAAATATTTTGAGGATAAATGTATGTATAGTGAAAATTGAGATATAAAGGTTGATTAATTTGATGATTAAATGAATTGCTTGTAGATAGCCTAATGTCCATGGACAACTTATGAGTTGTTCTTGGTGGCCATCTAGGGTTTCTTCTCATCAAACCTAAACCCTAATCTATGCAATCCAATATTTGGACTAGGGTTTCAAAATACATAATATGGGCTTATGAGTCGTCGTCACCTATGTATGTGAAAACCATAGTACAAGTAAAATATTATGTTAAGAGCTAATTTAGATATTTTGCTCAATTATTTAATCTTATTGAATATTATTTGCATAAAATATAATTTACAAAGATATGTTTCTTGTAGCCTAAACTACTAGAAACACACGGCTCTAAGATTTCACGGCACATAGGATTTTATTTTTATAAAACCTAGATCTGTCCTTCACTATAAATAAATACTTATCTCATATTTATAAACTAGACTTTTCCCACGTTAAAAATATTCATTGCATTCAAATTGCTTAAAATTGTTAATTTACATTTGAAAGAATTTTTTCAAAAGTTGTGCCCTTTATATTGCTATTATTTTTAAGATCATCGTTATTGGAATATAGCGCTTAGATACGCTCTTATATGTTAAATTGTGTGAACACGAATAGAACAATCAAACGCTTCCTTTTTAACGAAAGAAAGTCGGGTAGTTCACGATACTCAAACTAGATGTACAACTAGAGTTAGTTGTACAAGTGGATTGATAATTTTGTAACCCTTAGGAAGGTAGTAAAATTATTAATCGAGAATAGTGGACGCAGGTTTCGATTTGTGAAACTGAACCATTTCAAAATCTCTTGTGTCACTTGAGTTCTTTCTTTTTCCTTCAACATTTACATTTGCACGTTACTTAAAAGTTACTTGGTTGAATTTAATCCATAAATTCACACTAAGTAAATCACATTACACGCATATACAGACAATCGAAAAAGTAGACATACTTTCTTTATACTCAATTCACCCCCCTGAGTATTTCAGATCAATAGATTCTTCAATTCTTATCATCATACTTAGTTAGGGTTTGGGTAATTATGAGTAATTAGTTTATAATTATTATTTAATTGACCATTTAGAAAAGATTATGAAGGGATTAGTTTTATTAAACCTTCATATGATGTAAAGATTGAATCTTTATGTTTATCTTTAACTAGATTGTTGATTATAGAATAAATTTGGGACCTTTGAGTCTAGTTGTTAGAAAGATTGATACTTGACTTAGAAATTGGGAAGTATATTTACTTATGTCGTTATTTATTAGTGAAGGAATGAAAGGAAAGGAAACTTAATGTGTTTTGACCCTATTAGTGAAGGAATTGGGGGATTAGTGTTAATATGGGGGTAATGAGTCTTAATGGACTTGTTTGATAGTAATTGGTAGTAATTACTATTATTATAATATTGTAGGTGGCGATTTCATAGAGGAGGAGTTCTAGACTTGCTTGTATTTGCTTTTGAGTGATTTGCGAAAAGGTAGGTTAATCTTACTCGGTTAATTTGTATATGATTGATTGAAATGTTTCATGATGTGGTTGTGACATGGTGGTTTGTATTTGGATGGGGGTGGAGGTTTTTATACATGTTGGAGTTTGGAGTGGCTATTATTATGGAGTGGTTGTAGGAACCGGCTCCATAGACTCTGGGGTCGCTCTTCATGGTCTCATCATGGAAGAGACAATGCAAGTGGTTATTGTTGGAGTAGATGTCCTCCACAATTGTGCGTTTACTAAATAAATTTCATTAAAGAAATAATTTGGGATATATTTATAATATACTCATTAGTTGGTCAACGTAAATCGGTAACACTCAGCACACTAGAAGTTGACGTTACTGTCGTTTGACGGCGGTGTCCAGCTGATCCCTCTCGGTCACACCTATAGGGAGAAACACCAATGGAAAAACTAATCATATTGTATAAAGATACATTTTAGTTAATCCCTTATTAATATTGACTAAATATTAGTCAAGTGAGTTTTAAATGTGATAAACGAGTTTGAACTCGGACCAAAATATTTTATATGTAGTAATTGACTAATAAAATATTTATCTTATTTGATATGATCAAATATAGTGAAATTTAGTTATTAAAAGTTAATTTACTAAATTCCTTGAGGTATTTATATATATTGTGAGATAGTGGTAATTAGCTAATAAATACTACAAGGAGTTGTAATATTAGCTAAAATGGGTATCCAATGACCCATTATATATTGATATAATGGTCAAATATCATTTAAAAGTAAAGTGTATATTATTTAATTAACTGTATCATTTAATAGTTAAATGGTCCAATTAATAATTAATTATATGAGATAATTAAGTATTTGACTTATAAGTATTTGTGGGACAAATATCAAAAGTAAAAAATGGACCCAAAAACTCACATATAAACCGAAATATGCACACTCACAATTAGGTGAGTGTTGGGCAATATTTCCACTCATTAGTGGATGTTTACATCACATTCCACTACCCTAATTTGCCTATAAATACCACAAAAATTCATGCTCATGTGACTTGATGAATTAAGAAGAAAAATTGTTCATTATTAGCACTTGGTGGTCTTTTTTTCAACATAGAACAATAAGTTGATCGAATTGTTCATCTTATTCTTCATCTTCATCATCATTTTCATCACATAAAATCACAAAATATAATATACATCTTATATTACTAATAAGGGTTAGTCTTAGTTATTATCTAGTTAATAAAACTAGGATTTTGGGGCAAATCCTTAGGTGCAATAAGGAGGAGTAATCCTACTTTGGATTAAGGTTTAAGGAGCTCTTATATTCAGGTTGTAAAACTACAAAAGTTGTAGTATACCATTTCCATAAAGCTTTGTAAAGAAATTTCTTATTATTTGTAGTTTTATACACTTATTCATACTTTCATGTACTAGATCATGTATAATTAAATTATGGTAATTTAATTTCAGTATTAGAAAGTCTAATATATTAGTTTTCATAACTAACAATACTTTGATTAGTAATTTAATTTGTAGTTTTCATAACTACAAGGAGTCACATCAATCACCCACATGATAGGTATCTTGGTATTATCGATATCTTGGTATTATCGAGGAATGTGGTGATGATGTTTTACTTTTATAAAGTAATGAACCTACAACCTATAAGGCAGCTATTTCGAGTTCTAACTCCAAATTATGGTTAGAAGCTATGAAATCCGAAATAGACTCCATGCACGAAAATAAAGTATGGGACTTTGTTGATTTACCTAAAGATGTTAAACCTCTTCAGTGTAAAAGAATTTTTAAAACCAAATTCGGCTTGGATGGACATCTGGGAGTTGGAATCATCAATTTGATCATGTAATAAAACATAATTGATTTTCGCGAAGTGTCGAGGAACCATGTTTATACATGAAATTTAGTGGGAGCAAATTGGCCTTCTTAGTCTTATGTGTGAATAACATTGATAGGAAGGAAATTGCGATTTGTAAGGTTGGGACAATGGATAACCTTGTTGATCCTTTAACCTAGCCTTTGTCGCAGGTTAAGCTTGATAATCATGTAATTTTGATGGGATTGAAACGTGTACATGATTTGAAATAAATTATATGTAATCTGATTTTGAATCATTATTTATATAATTGCATTTATCGTTTAATATTTATTATTAATAATACTTTAATTTCCTAGTAGGTTGTTGAGACAACGTTGAACCCTACTTAAGGTGAACAAGATTTCATTGTATTTTGTCCTAAGTTACTTAATGGGGTGATGTCCCGGAGTGACTAGATTGTAAGTCGATTGATGGCGGGTTCGACAGCCATAAGGTCATGGAAATGACTAGTCGATTACATGGGCAGACTGTAGAGACATTCTGTCAGGCAGTGACCATTTATAGAGTCTTTTTGTTACCTGGTCTTAGTAAATACTTCCATATTGTTCCTATGAGACTATTTTTCTGAGTCAGTACAGTTTTCGATTGGCTTACGTTTTTGTCCTAGGTCGCGTCGTAAAAGGAGGCCGATGGGCATCTACTGGGTCATGGTGATGTGTGATTGAACAAAGAAAATAGGTCAATAGGAGTTGTCCACCCACGTTGGATTTACATAATCTTAGGGCCACTCGAGGAGATAAGACTTGAAATGCGTGGCCACGCTAAATCTATGTTAGATATCCGGTCAGACAGTCGTTCTCCCGATCGAGGAAACCACTCACGATATATTCAAGTATAAGTACGACCTGAAAGACACCTTACATTGAGTGGGAAATTGAAACGGACAAGAGAATCGGTAGCGCACAACTTGTATCGGACAAGTAGGAGATTGTTGGAGTAGCTGTCCTCCACAATTGTGCGTTTACTAAATAAATCTTATTAAAGGAATAAATTTGGGATATATTTATAATATACTCGTCAGTTGGTCAACGTATATCGGTAACGCTCAACTCACTGGAGTTTGATATTACTGTCGTTTGACGGCGGTGTCCAGCTGATCCCTCTCGGTCTCACCTATAGTCTCACGATATGTTCAAGTGCAAGTACGACCGGAAAGACACCTTGAATTGAGTGGGAGATTGAAACGGACAAGAGAATCGGTAGCGCACAACTTGTATCGGAAAAGTGGGAGATTGTTGGAGTAGTTGTCCTCCACAATTGTGCGTTTACCAAATAAATCTCATTAAAGGAATAAATTTGGGATATATTTATAATATACTCGTCAGTGGTCAACGTACATCGGTAACGCTCAGCTGACTAGAGTCTGACGTTACTGTCGTTTGACGTCGGTGTCCAGCTGATCCCTCTTGGTCATACCTATAGGGAGGAACGCCAATGGAAAAACTAATCATATTGTATAAAGATATAATTTAGTTAGTCCCTTATTAATATTGACTAAAGATTAGTCAAGTGAGTTTTAAATGTGATGAACGAGTTTTGAACTCGGACCAAAATATTTTATATGTAGTAATTGACTAATAAAATATTTATCTTATTTGATATGATCAAATATAGTGAAATTTTGTTATTAAAAGTTAATTTACTAAATTCCTTGAGGTATTTATATATATTGTAAGGTAGTGGTAATCAGCTAATAAATACTACAAGGAGTTATAATATTAGCTAAAATGGGTATCCAATGACCCATTATATATTGATATAATGGTCAAATATCACTTAAAAGTTAAGTGTATATTATTTAATTATTTGTATAATTTAATAGTTAAATGGTTTAATTAATAATTAATTATATGAGATAATTAAGTATTTGACTTATAAGTATTTGTGGGACAAATATCAAAAGTCAAAAATGGACCCAAAAACTCACATACAGACCGAAATATGCACACTCACAATTAGGTGAGTGTTGGGCAATATTTCCACTCATTAGTGGATGTTTACATCACATTCCACTACCCTAATTTGCCTATAAATACCACAACAATTCATGCTCATGTGACTTGATGAATTAAGAAGAAAAATTGTTCATTATTAGCACCTTGTGGCCTTTTTTTCAACATAGAACAATAAGTTGAATTGTTCATCTTATTCTTCATCTTCATCATCATCTTCATCAGATAAAACCACAAAATATAATATACATCTTATATTACTAATAAGTAGTAATATTTGTAGTATTATTAAGGGTTAGTCTTAGTTATTATCTAGTTAATAAAACTAGGATTTTGGGGCAAATCCTTGGGTGCAACAAGAAGGAGTAATCCTACTTTGGATTAAGGTTTAAGGAGCTCTTATATTCAGGTTGTAAAACTACAAAAGTTGTAGTATACCATTTCCATAAAGCTTTGTAAGAAAATTTCTTCTTATTTGTAGTTTTATACGCTTATTCATACTTGCACGCACTAGATCATGTATAATTATATTATGGTAATTTAATTTCTTTATTAGAAAGTCTAATATATTAGTTTTCATAACTAACAGTTATGACCTGGGTCTTGGGGTGACCTACTGCGTTAGGGCACATTGTGTCTACGGTGTGCCCTGGACACGACGGTGTGCTACTTGATGGCATCACAGATGATGATGGATGCGCTTTTCGATGGCACCGAATATGAGAGATGCTTGCATTGTGTTTTCCTTGATGTTGATTATGTACATGTAAACTGACAGTGTGTAGTTTTATCTACCGTGACCCATACAGGATTTTCGACGTATGATGAGTAGTCCGTGAGCAGGTTTGATGTTGACCATTGATGATGATTGTGATGATGATGAGGGATGCTTGCTAAAAATTGGTGGCGGCTATTCAGTCTTTCTTTTGGGCTTTAGACTTCTAGACTTTGACACTTAGCTATTTTATGGGCTTGTAATACATTATGGTATTTTTTTGGATTGGACTTGTATTTCATTAAGACTTGTAGACCATTTTACTTATGTTGACTTTTATGCTATTATATTTTTGTTGAGATTCATTTTGGTACATCCTACCCTCGGGAAACCGGGGTGTAGCACCTCACCACACTTGGAAGATCTTGCTTTAAGGCTCCGGGCATGGCGGGGGTTACATAATATAACCGAGTGCCCGATCTCTCGTCTCACTACGGGCCAACCGCCACCCCTTTCAACAAGTATGACACATCACTCTGACACTGTGCTCACACCAATATAGTACACTCCATGTCACCGTACAAACTCAATCATAACTCGTCATCATATGCATATGGCACAACTCCATGTCACCGTGCCTCACAATACCATGATCAATGGCGTACCTCCATGTCACCGTTCCTCAATAACCTAGTAATAACGATACATCCATAATTATACGACATAGTCACAAGGCAACATATACCGATAAACTCTATAAGAATCAAAACCCCATGCCAAGACTTAGGAGTCGATCAACACCCTATGTTGGCCATTAGACCACGGCTCAACCTGTCGATCGACACTTAATGCATGTAGATAAATTTCAACACAATAACATTACTGTAACACCCGCTATTTCCTCATAGTGGGTAAATTAATGAAGCCGTCGATTTATTAATTTTCTCGTTGATTTTAGTGGTTAAAATATTTTAAACCACTAACTTATTATTATTAGCTTTTAATTTTATGAGAATTTCTTTTTTGTTTTAGTCGGATCAAAACCGTTTCTTAATTGTCCGTTTAGAGTCCAAAATCGTTCTACGCGAAATTCTAATGGAAACCGATCCACTTTACCATTTGGGCCAAGTGATCCTTAATGTACTCCTTATAGGTTTTATATTCATGAGACAACCTCTTCACTTCATCCTTTCCATCTCATTTTTCTTCAACTTTCACATCTTAAAAACCTCCATTAAATCTCTTATCCTTTAAAACTTAAGACAACCATATCTTTCTCATTTCTTAACTAAATCCTTTGATTTTTGTACCAAACTTTATTTGTTCTTACTCTCTTTATTTCTAAGTAAGAAAGTCTTCTCTTTGTTAACCTTCAAAATCTCATCTTTTTCCTAGGGTTAGATTTTGCCTCAAATTATGAAATTTCCTTGGCTAAGAAGAGACCATGAAGACCCGGATGAAGAATTCTACCTTGTAGGAGAAGTTTTGGAAGATTAGAAGAACTAATCAAAGTAATGTAAACGGGTTACTCGATACTACATTATTTGTGTTGTTGTTTGTGATAGTTTAGAATTTCACATAATAAAGATGAGTTCTTTGAGTTGAGTTTATCTCATTTTCATTGTTTATGTATGTTGAATGTTAAACGAGACTCATATGATGTTGGTTGGCATTTTGTTGTTAGAAATATGGTGATGAGTCTATTAGTTTAAAACTAATGTTGATGTTGGTGAAATTTGTGTAAATTTGAGTTTGTTGTGTTGAGTTGAATGATGAATTTTAATGTCTTTAGTCCATGTTCATGTCTTTTTTGTGGTATGATCTTGTATGTTGAGTATGGAGTTTGAAGATTCATCTTCAAACCCAAGGAAAGGGATGAAGATTCATGTTTGTGGCTCGTGTGACACTGACGAGTGAAATTTCACCCGGTCGACCGAGCGAAATTTTTCCCGGTAAAAAGGTTGTCCAAAATGGCCTAAAAATGGTCTAGAAGCCGGCGGGTGAAAATTCGTCCAGGCGGGTGAAGTTTCACCCGGGGCGTGAAGTTTTTCTACACCGACCCCTTTTTCGTAAAATTGTCATATCTCCTTCATTACTTGTCTTCTTTGAGCATGTGACCTATCGTTGGAGCCGTAATAGGATACGATATAACCTTAATTTTTAACTTCTACATTTTCATGCGTATAACTCTAGTTATGACTGTTTGAAATTGACCATTGTTTTAGACGGATTCCAAACATGTTGTTTTGAGATGAGATTTATGTTTCTTATTGATTATGTTTTCTAAAATTTGTCTAATACATATTTATCATGTTTTGGCCCTTTTTTTTAATCATTGGTATATCTATTATGTCTCACTCACATGCTTAATGGTGGATTTGGATGTTTCACTGACATGTTTGTCATGTATACCTTAAGTAGTCGATTGGTCGTGTTTGTTGGATGGAGTTGACTGTGATTTCCCGTTTGTACCCATATACTTGTTGGACTTGATGTCAAAGCGATGAGGGTACATTCTCGGTGCTTTTACATATGTTAGTGGGAATATGACGACGTTGTTAGGAGGCGAACTTGTAGCGTTGATTAACCCGGCCGTCAAATGTTGTATTCTTGCGTGGTGGTGTCATTGCATGTAGCGTACTTGCTTGACTTTTGTTTGAAAAACTTTCTTGTTCTGTTTTACCATATTTGGTATACTCATTCTCTTTCTGCCTATTTCGTGTCGTTCGGCCGAATTTGGGGTACTCGGTGTTGGAGTGAGTGTCCTCAACAATAGTGCGATCACTCAAATAAATCGCATTAACGAGAATACAAAGGGATGATTAACATTATGGTCAACTGATCCACATTAATCGGTAATGATTGGCTTACTAGAGTTTGACATTACTGTCGTATGACGGTGGTGATCAGTTGATCCCTTGAGGTCACACCGAAAGGACGATTCCCTAATCAAGAATATTAATTAATTGTATAACGATACAAATTAATTAATCCCTTAAACAGAACGAGTTTACGAGTGAGAAATATATCTTATTGTAATATGATTAAATAAGATTCAATAATATAATTGTTATATTAGAATGCTTAATGTTTATGAAACATTTGAGATAAGCATGATTGGTTGATCATAATTACAATTAGTTGTAGATCATATCAACCAAATATGAGATGACCCATTTTATATATATATGTGATTATAAATTATTACTTAAAATATTAAGTTTAATTTATTTGACATGTAATTGTATTTAAATTAGTTAAATACATAATTATATTATAAGATAACATGTCACATGTCACATGTCACATGTGTGACAATTGACAAAATCACAAAATAAAATGGACACTCATATTAACATGGGTGCACCGGTTTTGCTTGTATGTAGGGTAGTGTTTAGGCTTTAATGTAGTTCTAATCAAGATTAGGCATAATTATTACTAGCCTAAACACCTATAGCCACCCTACAAACATTGATAAGGCAAAAAGCAAAAGGGAACCATCCTTCCCCATGTAAGTGCCGACCTTGGTGAAGGCTTTAAGAGGATGTTTTCCTCCTGGTTTAAGATAGATCATCTCATATGAAAAACACTTACATTATCTCACTAGAAAATACAATAATATACTAAGAAACAATAGAAGTTTCATAGAACTTGTGTTGGAGTATAAACGCCATATTACTAAAGTAGTAAGTGGAGTGTTGTATACTTGTTTTAAGGGTACTCATATATTGTTCTAGTATAACAACTATATGAGTGATTAAGGGATAGTCTAGGTGCAACAAAAGGAGAGTTCCTATACTTGGAGCTTTAGGAAGTTCATCCTATAATCATCTAGCTCAATAACAAGTACAAGAAGGTGTCTTGTACTTGTGCCCATATCCGTATAATACTCAATGTGAGGAACATTTTTCTTTCTCTATTTCAATTTTGTTTTTAAGCATGTAACTAGATCTTGTAACTAATTAAAGAGTTAATTAGTTAATCATAAGAAAAGTCTTACGAGTAGGTATATGAACCTAACACTCGGCTACCGTTCTGTCGACCGAATCTTGGATGCGAAATGTTTATCGTATGTCGAATCGGAAAACACCCATCTCGAGATTCTGGATAGTTTTAGACTAGGACCGTATTATATTACCGCCGTCCTACCAAGAGGATTAGAGTCTAGGATCGTCATATCTTGGATAGTGCCGATACATTTACCGTGAGAGAATGTTTGATTTATATGTTTGATGAATATGATGGTATGTTGGTTGCATATGAGTTGGAAGTATGTTTGGAGTTTTGGATGACTTGAATCACATTGTTTGTTCTGTCTCTAGCTCTTCGATCGTATGGTTGCTAGTAGTGAGATGCAAGCCATCTAATACATATACGATTGTCAAGGTGTGTCTTGCCTAGTCTTGCGGTCTACTATCGTCATGTCTCTATTTACCCCAATAATGTATATGTTAATCGCTTATCATTCCCTCATATGATTCATATATGTTGGTTTATCTATTCTTTCATTGTTTAAATGTTATTTATGATTGTATGATTTAATAACTTCTATCTTACTCATAGGTAATGGAATCAAATTGAATAGCTCATGTTGATATATGTTTGTATCGCTCTTTTTTATGTGTGTTTTTATGTAATATGGCAAGGAGAACCCAGAGTTACTCCCCACTAACTGTGGCATTCATTTTAATGAATAAACAGGTAACAGGTTAATGTTTTCATGGGGTTTTGACGACTGAGTTAGCGAGCGTTGTGCTTAAAACGATTGACCTTCACATTGTAGTTTATATTTACCAAGGGATTGGGATCCCTTGCGTTTATTTGTGTATTTACTATGTTTTGGTTGTATAATTCAGTAACATTCACAGTTTTATTTTTAAAGTTTTTAAAATCTCGTATTTTCCGCTGCAACTTATATGTTTACTTTATTGTATTATCGCGGGGTGTCACAATTACATACAATAAATGAGTTGAGTAGGGTATCCCTACCTCGTTAGCAAAATCTGAGACAAGCAATAATCGATCAACTAGAAGCGCTCCTCTACGAATCTGTTAACTAATTATGCATATATCAATAACATATAATCAACAACTCAATCATATGATTGTGAAAACTAAAGATTACCCCAATCATGAACCAAGGTCACAAAGACTAGCATTATAAAGGCTATTATTAGTTTAGGAGTACTTACAAGAAAGATGATAGTACTATTGATCTAAATGAGAATCTCCTCCGTCTTTTTTCTCGATCTCGATCTCCGTCTTTTTTCTCTCTTAATTAGGATTGATTAGTATATAATGGTTTGGGGGTGTGAAAAAGGGTTAAATGATTAGGGTATATCATATGTATAGGTTTAGGAATTATTATAAATTAATGAGAAAGTAATAACGTCTAATCCTCTCTTACCCGCACGCCTTGTTGATCGACCAAGAAACCCAGTCGATCGACACCTGCCCCAAAAATCGATCGACTAACACCAATCGATGAGCACACCCCAATTTCCCCTTTGACGCCTATGTCGATCGACCCTCAGGCCAATGTCGATCGACACCACCTCAAAAGTCGATCGACCATCTCCGCTAGACACAACCAAGACTACGATTCACCCATCTTGTAACACCCGCAAATGTACCCTATTTTATTTTTAAAATATTATACGGATATTAGTTAGCGTAATTTTTAGATTTAGTCTAGAACTTAGTTTCCTGTGTCTAATTTAGCAAATCCGAGTTCGTATTCGGACTTTACTCGGAATTCTGTGTGAGTTACGCCTTAAGCCACTTTTGGGCTTTTTCCCCCATATTTCTCCACTCACTCACCTTATAACCCTAACTCCCTCATCCTTTTCCACTCATCTTCTTCCTCACCAAGTAACCAAAATCCTAACCCCATTTTTAATCAAACTCAAGCTCCTCTTAACTCATCCATTACTCACTCAAAACCTTTAGTTTTCATCATAATCTTCCCCTCTTATCGTCCTCTACCTTTTATTGAAATAAAATTACCGTCTTTCTCATTTTCAATTTTTTCGTCTTTCTCAAAGGTGAATTATATTAATCTTTTGTTGTCTTTGTATAAGTGGAGACCTTCAAGACCCCGACAACGATTACAACCTTGTGGAGGAGGACTTAGAAGACGATTGAAGACGCACAAAGGTAACGGTGAAGGGTTACTCGATATCAATACGTGTTTTAATGCCTTAATTGATGTTTACTAAATGTTTAGTGATAATTATTAGGCATTTAATGTGGTTTGAAATTAGTGAATATGGTTAGAATGGAATGAGTATTCTTAGAATTTGTGTTGGTTGATGATTGTTGATATTTGTTGATAGTTGTTGATGATTATTGATGATTATTGGTGAAGTATGATGATTTTTGTGGGTATGTAGTCCCAGCCGGCCGACCGACCGCCGGTCAACCGACCGGCTGGGAATGCGGTTGATGTGTTATTGCTATTGCTAGAATTTCTAAGTATTGTGTAGTTCCCAGCCGGCCGACCGGCCGCCGGTCAGCCGACCGGCTGGGACACCTTCTCTCTTTTTCTCTTTTTCTCAAATGGCATGTATTGCCAGCCAGGTAGCCGGCGGCCGGTCCCCTTGACCGGCTGGGACATCGCTGTATTTTTAGTGTTGTTTGAATGTTGCTGTATTGCCAGCCGGGTAGCCGGCGGCCGGTCCCATTGACCGACTGGCACCCCCTGTATTCCTTTTCCATTTCTTTCCTTATGCTCTCACTTATAATAGTTTGTACGGTTCTTTTATCTTATAAACTTACGTAATAACATTAAATATATTCATCTTTAGTATGTACAATATCTCACATGCGTATATCACATGTTTTGTGACGGTTTTTGATATGCCCCTCTTGAGTCGGTTCTACCTTATGTATTTGATTTGAACTCTACTTGCTGAGTGTTATGTACTCTCATTCCCCGGTCATACTTTTTAACCGTTAGACTTAAATGTCAGAGCGGTGAAGTGTAACCGTGATGCCATTGTGCATTTGTTTAGTAGGGATATGACGACGTTGTTAGGAGGTGAACGCAATGCGTTGATCAACCCGACTGTCAAATGTCGATCCTTGCGAGGTGGTGTCATTGCATGTAGCGTACTAGCTTGACTTTTGACTATAGATCTCTTTCCCCGTCTTTCGTGTGGTTTAGCCGAATTTGGGGTACTCGACGTCTTTGTATGATCGAGTCTTGGATGTGGAACGTCATACCACATGTCGAATCGAGAAATGTCTTATCCCGAGAGTCTGGCGAGGTTTAGACTAGGACCGTATTATTATCGTCGTCCTACTGAGAGGATTAGAGTCTTGTGTGTACGAAACGTCTTATCGTACACGATTCCGGGAAACGTCTTATCCCGTGAACATGTTTGTCTAGGTCATGAGTATACGAAACGCCTTATTGTATACGGTTGCGGGAAACGTCTTATCCCGTGGGCTTCCATTGACTTGTTTTTCTATTGTACATGATGCTAGTGCGTGCCATTTACCGTGAGATTATGTTACCATATTCGTATGTTTGGATGGATGTTTATATGTTGATTATTTGTGACCGTTGGATGACTTGTCGTGGTTTATATGTCGAATCTCTATCTTATCAACTATATGCCGCTAACGGTGAGATGTAAGCCCTAGCGAGTATATAGTTGCCTAAGGGTGTCTTCCCCGAGTCTATCAATAATATGATGCTTACAGTTTTGTACTTCATGCGCCTGTGTCTTAAAACATTGAAATGCTTATTTATACTTCTCCTAATTCACATGTATATATGTATGTATGCTCTTACTTGTCTATTACCGTTTAAGTATGTTATTTGTGATATGGCTGGGAGAACCTGGAGTTACTCTCCACTGACTGTGGCGTTCATGTTTCATGAATGTACAGGTTGCTTGGCTGGAATTTTGCTTGTTTTTGGGTTCAGGTGTGAGCTAGCGGGCGTTGGATTTGACGATTCACCTATAGACGTTCTTAACTAGTTTACTAAACAACTTTTCTGTTTGATCATGTTTTGAGAGACTTCGTCTCTTTGTAGTATTTTATACTTTAACTTGTAATTATTTGACATTCCTCGTACTCTTCTTTCGACATATAAAAAGTTTCAAAAATATCGTATTTTCCGCTATATAAATAGCATGCTTGTCTTGTTTTATTTCCGCTATCGCGAGGGTTGTCACAGTTGCTATCAGAGCCTGTGACGCTCCCGACGCACACACGTGAACCCTAAACTTAAATTACTTGACCTTGAAATAATAAATGAGAGATGGGTAGAAATTAAGGACTTTACTTGGTAGTCTCTTTGTTTATGCTAAGTGTTAGGATTAACTTGTTTTGTTTTTGGCTCTTATGAAGATGGTTAGACCTCGACTAGTAGAGAATGTCATTCTAGAGGTTCTTACTCAAGGCTACGAAATCAACAAGATGCGGCAAATACTCAAGCCGACCAAGCCCCTCCTCATAGTGAAGACCATCACCAAGGCGGCTTTGCTTGGGTGGCTAGCCAAATTGCTAGGAGCAAGATCACGCCGTATGGTGGAGAACCGGACCCTACCGAGCTCTCGGAGTGGTTCCGGGAGATGGAAAAGCAATTCGACTTGTATCAAGTCCGTGAAGAAGACAAAGAAAGGATTGCTAAGCACTTTCTTGTGAGGGAAGCCGACAACTGGTGGTCGATTACTAATCCCACCGCTATTCTTGAAATAAATTTTGGTTGGAAATGTTTCAAAGCTCTCGTGGAAGACCGATTTTACCCAAAGAGCTCAACCAGCACAGACTCCAAGAATTCATCGATTTCAAACCAAGTGACTTGACGCTTCAAGACTTCACCACTCAATTCAACAAACTTGCTTACTTTGCACCAAGACTCATCAAGGATGATGAGGACCGAGCTTTTTACTACCGTAATAAGCTTAATGCTTTGCTCCAAAGCAAAGTAAGGAGGAGCTCTACTTCTTTCGGAGAGTTCTACGACGATGCACTTTGAGCCGAAAACTCCATGAAGGCCATTAGAGATGAAGCGAAGATGAAGAATCCCTCTCCTTTCCCCTATTTCAATCCTAGGTCAAACTTCCATGACAAAATATCTTTCACTCCCTCTTCTTCTAATGCCTATGCTAACAAGAGGCGTTTCAATGCTCCCTCTAACGCCAATGCAAGAACACTTGTTCCTTATCACCCTCAAGCTAACTAAAATGCGGCTCCTAAGCCCAATGCTCCCCCTCAAACTCAAGCTCAAGGACGAATTTGTGACGGTTGTAGGAAATTCGTTCACCCCGGAGTTGGATGCTACGATAGGCCCCTCTTTTGCTTTTTCTGCCAGAAGCCGGGTCACCGCTTTCGTGAGTGCCCCGATCGTCAGACTCCCGCACCCGGTGCCCAAGCTAAAGGATCCATCTATGTACTCAGCCGAGCCGAAGCCGATGCTCACCCGGAGATCGCGACTGGTAGGTTCACTTCCTTAGATCAACCTCGTCTTCCTTTTCCGCCTACATCTTTTTCATCTTATCATAGTCGTTTGATGATACCTCCTAGCATTCCTTGTATCATGTTCGCCTTCCCTATTCTCTTGTGAGGTAGTTTCCTTATTAGGTGATGTATGGAGTTAGTAGATGTATTTTGAGGATGGTTCAAATATGGTACCTACCCGCCCTATTGAGCTAGTTTCATGTTTAGTTGATTATAAGGAATTGAGGATAAACTTAGGTTGAACCTATCTTGGTGGTTTTAGACTATGAAACTTGATGTTGCAATATCATTTTGAGGATCGAACTAAGCGTGGTGATAGTTTTTTGTTGTTAAGAATCATAGTGATTGCTTTAAGGGTTATGTGGGAATTTATATTCTTTAAATGTTGGACCCTAACAGGAATAATTACTTTGTGGAATTTGGATTTGGTGACCAAACTTGAGGAATATTTTCATGAGTGAAAACCGTCGCATTTTAAGTTTTATTGAATCAAATGATTTGATTAATTGGCATAGCGCCATGTGTTTGGCAATATGTATGATTTGGAATTGGTACTCATTCTTTGCTTGAGGCATTGTGAATTGACTTTCAAGGATGAGAAGGTTCATTGTAAATTTAGGATAATCAGTTTGAAGTAAATTGAATCAAGGGAGTCTCATGGTAAGTCTCTTTTACCTTGTGGTTGTTAGCGAACATGTTTCCCTAGATATAAATATTTTGTTGGTGGTTTCTAATAAGAGTTTTGATGAAACTAAGAAGATTAGAGTACGTAATGAATCTTTCATGTGGATTGTTAGTTGTGGAATCTACCGTGCCGATGGACTTTAGTAGATACTAATTGGATTTGAGTAATTAGGTTAGTGGCTTGAGGTCTCGTAGTTATGAAAGATTTTAGTAGGAATCTAATTATTGAAAATGTTGAGGTGTAACTCGAGTAAATTGCATTCTCTTGAGGAGTAGTTCATTCGTTAAGTTGGTGATGTCGAGTTACGAGCGACCTTTGAATTATCATGGATGAGAGATAGGTTTGGAGTTCGTCCCTCTCTTTTCCCTCAAATTGAACCTTGCTCAAGTTGCTATTCTTCATTCCTTTCTCTTTTTGGTCCATTTTGCTTGTTGGACGTACCTCTTAGTATCGTGATTTGTGAACTTGATGTTCAAGTCGCGCTATGTACATGTAATGTCTTGTTATTTTGAATTTATCCTTGAGAAAACTCCCAAATTTTGATATTGTATTTCCAATTTAATGTATCACATAAGTTTAAAAGATGAATTTTGTACCTCCTTTTTGGGAAAATGGATTTCTTTGGTTTTCACCTTTGGTTTTTGCGCTTGGTTGGATGTTCGGACTCGTTATTGGAGACGTCTGGTGACTAGTCCTGCACTTACTAACGCTTGTTTTGATTTTCGATTTCACTGTTTCGACATTGATTTGATCGGGATAATTAGAGTTCTCGTTCGCGACGGGCACTCTTGTGATCCGTAAATAAAGTTTCGCACTTATGAAAAATCTCCTTCAGCCGTTTTCGAGAAGATCCTCGTTTCATAAATGTTTCCCTTGTAAAAGCTTTCTTGTTAATTTTAAAAATCGATTCTTGTCTTTGATACTTTTGTTTTCTACTCTCAAGTTTCGAGGGCGAAACTTTTGAAAAGGTGGGATGATTGTAACACCCGCAAATGTACCCTATTTTATTTTTAAAAATATTATACGGATACTAGTTAGCGTAATTTTTAGGTTTAGTCTAGAACTTAGTTTCATGTGTTTAATTTAGCAAATCCGAGTTCGTATTCGGACTTTACTCGGAATTCTGTGTGAGTTATGCCTTAAGCCGCTTTTGGGCTTTTTCCCCTATATTTCTCCACTCACTCACCTTATAATCTTAACTCCCTCATCCTTTTCCACTCATCTTCTTCCTCACCAAGTAACCAAAACCCTAACCCCATTTTTAATCAAACTCAAGCTCCTGTTAACTCATCCATTACTCACTCAAATCCTTTAATTTTCATCATAATCTTCCCCTCTTATCGTCCTCTACCTTTTGTGATAATAAAATTACCGTCTTTCTCATTTTCATATTTTCCGTCTTTCTCAAAGGTGAATTATATTCATCTTTTGTTGTCTTTGTATAGGTGGAGACCTTCAAGACCCCGACAAGGATTACTACCTCGTGGAGGAGGACTTAGAAGACGATTAAAGACGCACAAATGTAACGGTGAAGGGTTACTCGATATCAATATGTGTTTTAATGCCTTAATTGATGTTTATTAAATGTCTAGTGATAATTATTAGGCATTTAATGTGGTTTTGATATTAGTGATTATGGTTAGAATGGAATAAGTATTCTTAGAATTTGTGTTGGTTGATGATTGTTGATATTTGTTGATAGTTGTTGATGATTATTGATGATTATTGGTGAAGTATGATGATTTTCGTGGGTATGTAGTCCTAGCCGGCCGACCGGCTGGGAATGCGGCTGATGTGTAATTGCTATTGCGAGAATTTCTAAGTATTGTGTAGTTCCCAGCCGGTCGACCGGCCGCCGGTCAGCCGACCGGCTGGGACACTCCCTCTCCTTTTCTTTTTTTCTCAAGTGGCATGTAGTCCCAGCCGGGTAGCCGGCGGCCGGTCCCCTGGACTGGCTGGGACATCGCTGTATTTTTAGTGTTGTTTGAATGTTGATGTATTGCTAGCCGGGTAGCCGGCGGCAGCCGGTCCCATTGACCGGCTGGCACCCCCTGTGTTCCTCTTCCATTTCTTTCCTAATGCTCTCACTTATAATAGTTTGTATGGTTCATTTATCTTATAAACTTACGTAATAACATTAAATATTCATGTTTAGTATGTACGATATCTCACATGCGTATATCACATGTTTTGTAACAGTTTTTGATATGCCCCTTCTTGAGCCGGTTCTACCTTATGTATTTGATTTGAGCTCTAGTTATTGAGTGCTATGAACTCTCATTCCCCGGTCATACTTTTTAACCGTTAAACTTAAATGTCGGAGCGGTGAAGTGTAACCGTGATGCCGTTGTGCATTTGTTTAGTGGGCATATGACGACGTTGTTAGGAGGTGATCGCAATGCGTTGATCGATTCGACCGTCAAATGTTGTATCCTTGCGAGGTGGTGTCATTGCATGTAGCGTACTAGCTTAACTTTTGACTATAAATCTCTTTCCGCCTCTTTCGTGTGGTTTAGCCGAATGTGGGGTACTCGACGTCTTTGTGTGATCGAGTCTTGGATGTGGAACGTCATACCACATGTCGAATCGGGAAATGTCTTATCCTGAGAGTCTGTCCAGGTTTAGACTAGGACCTTATTATTATCGTCGTCCTACTGAGAGGATTAGAGTCTTGTGTGTACAAAACGTCTTATCGTACACGATTCTGGGAAACGTCTTATCCCGTGAACATGTTTGTCTAGGTCATGAGTATACGAAACGTCTTATCGTATACGGTTGCGGGAAACATCTTATCCCGTGGGCTTCCATTGACTTGTTTTGCTATTTTACATGATGCTAGTGCGTGCCATTTACCGTGAGATTATGTTACCATATTCGTATGTTTGGATGGATGTTTATATGTTGATTATTTGTGACTGTTGGATGACTTGTCATGGTTTATATGTCGAGTCACTATCTTATCAAGTATATGCCGCTAACGGTGAGATGTAAGCCCTTGTGAGTATATAGTTGCCTAAGGGTGTCTTCCCCGAGTCTATCAATAATCTAATGCTTACAGTTTTGTACTTCATGCGCCTATGTTTTAATACATTGAAATGCTTATTTATACTTCCTGTAATTCACATGTATATATGTATGTATGCTCGTACTTGTCTATTACCATTTAAGTATGTTATTTGTGATATGGCTGGTAGAACTTGGAGTTACTCCTCACTGACTGTGGCGTTCATGTTTCATGAATGTACATGTTGCTTGGCTGGAATTTTGCTTGTTTTTGGGTTCGGGTGTGAGCTAGCGGGCGTTGGATTTGACGATTCACCTATTGACGTTCTTAGCTAGTTTACTAAACAACTTTTCTGTTTGATCATGTTTTGAGAGACTTCGTCTCTTTGTAGTATTTTATACTTTAGCTTGTAATTATTTGACATTCTTCGTACTCTTCTTTCGGCATATAAAAAGTTTCAAAAATATCGTATTTTCCGCTATATAAATAGCATGCTTGTCTTGTTTTATTTCTGCTATCGCGAGGGTTGTCACAATCTTCCCTTCAGTCGATCGACACCTCTATTCTATGTCAATAGACAAGCTGTAACGCCTCATTAGACAAGACCAAAAGACACAACACAAAGTTTGTAAGACGATATCGTAAGACATACCCAACTAACATAGCATTCATCTACATAAATTACGGGGTATTACAGAAACAAAAGAGAGAGAAGAAATCTTGAACACTAACCATTATATCACGACTCAAAAAGAGAAAGGATGAGAGAGAAAGTAAGAGAGAAGGAAAGCTCTAATTTTTTATAGGGTTGTGTGTTCTTTTGCAATGGCAAAGATGAAAACTAATAATCATCCTAACTCTAGTAATCAATTAAATCACAATAAAAATAAAAATTCATCAACTAATAATAATAGTACTAATATCAATAGTATGAATCTAACGAACTCTTCTAATAAATCAAAAGGTACTGTTCATGTAGAAAGTTTGAATGAAGAAATTGAAAATGCACAAAGGGAAGCTGCTACTCTGTTCAACGATACTGAGAGTGATGGAAATGAGGAGGAGAATGTAGCAGCTGAGTGGACAGTGGTACAAGCTAAGAAGAAGGGTAAAGATGGTTTCCCTTCTTGATCTAGGTTGTCACCTATTTGTGAAAATGAAACAAATGTTAGGGAAAAAAGGAGTCCAGTTCTAAAATTGTCTCTTGAAGATGTTGCAACAGAAATTGAATACTAGAAACGGTCAGTTTATGGATATGTTATGGGGGCTAATCCTCCATGCAATGTTCTAGAGGGTTTTCTTCGAAGGGTATGGTCTGGGTATGATATTTCTTCTATTTCTTTCCTTCCTAATGGTCTGTTTGTAGTTAGGTCTGGTCAGCCTGAACATCATAAACTTATTCTTGATAATGGTATGTTCGTGTTTGATGGAAAGCCTATTGTCCTTAAAGCCTGGTCGCCTGATGTTAAAATCTCAAAGGTTTCTATTAAAATAGTCCCAATATGGGTTAAATTAACAGCGCTGGATCTGAAGTTTTGAGGGGCTAAATGTCTGGAGAAATTAGCTGGTCTGATTGGTCGGTTTGTTAGAATTGATGATGCTACCATTGAGAAAACGTTGCTGGGGTTTGCTCGTCTTATGGTGGAAGTGGAGATTGATCAACATTTCCTCAGTTCCATTAGATTTGAGGATGAAAGGGGGTGTGAAGTAGTTGTGGCTGTGGAATATGATTGGCTGCCTGTTACATGCCAGAAATGTAATGGAATTGGACATGAATCTGCTGTGTGTTGGAGTAAGGTGGCAGGAGAAAAACCTGCACTTTTACCACAGCTACCAAAAAAAGTCTGGAAACCCAGGGTGGTTCCAGGAGTGGAGGTGGATCCTAAGGACTTTCCTCCATTAACAAAACCTCTGGGTCCTGCAGTTACTACTTCTTTGGTGACGCCTGTTACTACTCCTGCTCCAGTGTCTCATGGTTCTGTGTTCACTCCTGCTAGAGTGATTACTAGAATGACTAGACATGAAACCAGGGTAATTGAGGGCACTGAGGATGATTTTGCTGTCAATTTTAATTTTGAATTAGATTAGGTTCTAACACAGTCTGAAATGGTTGATAAAGGAGGGGCTAAGGAGCCCTGCCCTACCCATGATTAGATTTGGTATGTGGAATGTTAGGGGCCTGAACAGTGACACTAAACAGACTGATGTTAAGTGGTTTCTGCATCAAAATGATGTTGATCTGTTTGGGCTCCTTGAGACTAAGGTTAAACCTTTTTCTTTAAATAAAATTATTGCTAATATGGGTGTTGATTGGGAGATTGTTACTAATACAAGTTGTCATCCTGGTGGTAGAGTATGGATACTTTGGAAGTCTACTAAGGTTGAAGTTGATATTATTGGTATGAGTGAACAATTTATTCATACTAAAGTAAAAGATAAAATTATGGGTAGTACTTTCTTTGCCACTTTTGTTTATGCCTTTAATAAAATTGAGGAAAGGGTGCCTTTGTGGAATGATCTGATGGCTCTTATTATTTCTGGTCCATGGGTTCTTTTGGGTGATTTCAATAATGTTTTATATATGAATGAGAGACTGGGGAAACCTGTTAAGAATGAGGAAATTAAACCTTTTCAAAGTGTAGTGAGAATGTGTGATCTCTATGATATGAAGTCGATTGGTTCTTTTTTCACTTGGAATAATAAACATCCTCGTGAAACTAGGATTTTTAGTCGAATTGATAGAGTGTTAGTTAATGGGGATTGGTTAAATGAGTGGCCTGATTGGTTTGCCCATTATTATCCTGAAGGAGCTTTTGATCATTGTCCTTGCATTGTCTCTTGTGGTGGGATTGCTAGTGTTAAGAGAAAACCATTTAAGTTTTTCAATATGTGGACTAAGACAGCTGAATTCTGCCTTATGGTGGAGCAGAAGTGGAAAGTAAATGTTGTGGGAACTAAAAGTTTTCAGCTTATTACTAAACTAAAAAGTCTGAAATCTAGTTTGAAGAAGTTGAATAGTAGTGTTTTCTCTGATGCTGAAAGGAATGCTGATGTAGCTTATCAGCTTATGATTGAGAGTCAACTTGCCCTTCAAAATGATCCTAATGATGTTGTTAAGATGGACAAAGAAAAACAGATTAGATACTCTTATCTTATGTTGGCTGAGGCTAAAAATGGTTTTCTTAGGCAAAAAGCAAAATGTGCTTGGGCTTTTGAAGGGGATGCTAATACTATTATGTTTCATCATGCTATTAAGAATAGGCAAATTCAGAATAAAGTTGTCTCCATTGAGAATGATAGAGGTGTGCTATGTACTAATCCTGATGAGATTCTTCAAGCCTTTGTTGAATTCTACAAGCAGCTTCTAGGAACTCATGCTGCAACTTCTGATTATCATGAGCATATTGTTAGGCAAGGCATTCTGGTTGCAGAGGAGGGTTGGCCTGCAATGTGTAGTATTCCAACTTCTGAAGAGATTAGGAGAGCTATGTTCTTTATTCCTGATGATAAGAGCCCTGGGCCTGATGGCTACACTAGCAGGTTTTTCAAGGCAAGCTGGAGTATTATTAAGGATGATCTGTGTGCTGCAGTGGTGGATTTTTTTGTGGAGGGGAAGCTCCTTAAACAGTTGAACTGTCCAAATCTAGTTTTAATTCCAAAGGTTGAGAACCCTAAAACAGTGAAGGAGTTTCGCCCAATTGCTTGTTGTAACACAGTCTATAAGGTCATCTCCAAGCTGCTTTGTGATAGGTTCAGTGATAGCCTTAGCAAGATTATTAACCCAACTCAATGTGCTTTTATTAGAGACAGAAGTATCTTTGGCAATATTCTGATGAGTCAGGATTTGGTCAGGTTATACACTAGGAAAAGTGTGTCTTCTAGATGTCTTATGAAAGTGGACTTGAGGAAGGCTTATGACTAAATAGAATGGAGGTTTGTTGAACAAATGTTAAGAGGTTTAAAGTCCCCCTCTACTATGATAAATTTGATTATGGAATGTGTTTGTTCTCCCAGCTACTCTATGTGCTTAATGGTCAGATACATGGTTTCTTCAAAGGGGCTAGAGGGCTGAGACAAGGGGACCCTATGTCTCCTATGTTATTCACTTTATGTATGGAATATCTTAGCAGGGTGTTGCAGTCTATTGATGCGATCCCTGGTTTTCATTATCACCCACTTTGCAAGGCTCTGAAGATGAACCATCTGATGTTTGCTGATGATCTTCTTATGTTTTGTAGAGGGGACGTTAAATCCATCTTTACTATTATGGAAGCTTTCAAGACCTTTTCAAATGCTTCTGGTTTACATATTAATCCAGAAAAATCTGAGTTTTATTGTAATGGGATTAAGAGTGATGTTGTCCAGCATATCTTACATGAAACTGGATTTAGGAAAGGGACCTTGCCTTTTAAATACTTAGGTGTGAGTATTTCACATAAAAGGCTAAATAAGTATGATTGTAATATCTTTGTTGAAAGGATGATTAAGAGGATAAGAGGGTGGAACTGTCGAAAGATTTCTTATGCTGGGAGACTTGTTCTAGTAAAGTCAGTGTTATCTACCATACATATTCATTGGTCTCAGATTTTTGTCCTACCAATGGGGGTGATGGATAAGATTAAGGCCCTTTGCAGAAACTTCTTGTGGGAAGGGACTGATAAATTTTCCAAAGCTCCTCTAGTTTCATGGAATGTGCTTTGCAGGAGTAAGGAGACTGGTGGTGTGTGGTTGATTGATAGTCATTAATGGAATATTGCTGCAATAGGCAAACTAGTGTGGTGGATTGTTTGCAAGCAAGATCACTTGTGGATCAAATGGGTTGATAGTATCTATTTAAAAAATTCTCCTTGGTTTGCTTATGTTCCTAATGCTAATAGTTCCTGGGCATGGAGGAAAATATGTGAGGTTAAGGACACTCTAAAAAATGGTTACATAAATGGACATTGGAGGGGAATGGATAAGGGGTATTCTATTGGTGATGGGTATACTTGGCTAACATAGAATTCTTCTCCTCAGGTTGATTGGTGCTGTATTGTCTGGAACAGGTATAATATCCCAAAGTAGAGCTTCCTTATGTGGCTTCTGAAATAGTGCAGACTGCTCACATTGGATAGACTCTACAAAATGGGGATAGATGTCCCTAGGCTATGTTACACTTGTGCTGCTGCTCATGGAGATCACACTCATCTTTTTCACAACTGTGACTATGCTAAAGCCTGTTTCCTCTTAGCAGGTAACTGGTTGCATATTTCTCCAGACATTCTGATTAATTCAGAGAAGATTAAGCATATGAGAGGTACAATGTTGCGCATGCAGATTGCAATAGCAGTCTACACAGGCTTATGCTATAATATTTGGAGAATCAGGAATGTCTGCAGGGTAGAAGGGCATGTGCTATGTCCAAGAGTGTTAGTCAACCAGGTGAAAGAGGATTGCAGAAGAAGGGTGTTAACTAGGTTCAAAGGAGCTATGACTTATGGAGATAGAAGCTGGTGTAGGAGTGTTGGATTAAGTACCTGATGATGGTAGTCTGTCTAAGATTACATTGCTTGCTGCGCTGAAACTGTAAAGCTAAGGCTATCATGAGGAGGTCAGAGTCTTTTTGTTCAACATGGTTCAATATAATGTTGAATGGAGCTGCAATCTTTCAGCATAGGAGGCAGTTGAAGAATGTCCCATTTGCTAGTAGTTCTTCTAAGTTAGTTTGTAGCATGTTAAGCTTTGTATGTTAAATTAGTTTGTTTCCTTTGATACAAAAGGTCCGAATTGGTTTGCTTGTACTGGCGATGCCCATATTTTGGGTTCTTTTATAATATACTTATATTTCACCAAAAAAAAAGAGAGAGAAGAAAAAAGTTCAATTGTGCAAATATTAAGATCCACTGTGAAAGTGAGTTGGTGGGGTGCGCTTCTTTTATTTGATCAAGTCATTACATTGATAAGATCTAACAGTTATGGAATCAAGGGGTAACTGACAAAAAATGCACAACTCTTATGATCCTATTTCTATATCTCAACCACCCAGACTTGAAGTTACACAAGATGTGTTTAATGTGACTCGGGATAAGCTACACTTGGTTTGAATGACCAATTGAAGTTACAAATTACAAGAATATAGGTCGTTATACATAGCAAATTGGAGTTATACAATGTGATTTTGTATATATTAATTTAAATTGATGTAATATAATTTTAGCACAAGTGTTTGTAACTTTAGTCCTTTGCAAGTATAACTTTAGTCCTTTACATGTGTAACTTTATTCTTGACGGTGTAGAACTTTAACCTAACAACCACTGACATACAACCACCGGATTGGAGTTCAACAATGCGACTTTGAATATATTGAGTTGAATTTATGTAATTTTAGCACAAGTTTATGTAAATTTAGTCTTTTACGGGTATAACTTTAATCATTAACGGTGTAAACTTATGACTATAACTTTAATCTCTCATATTTCTCTATCTTCTTTCACCATCAACAATTTCCACCACGCCAACAATAATACCCCCACAAACAATCACCATATTCGACCCAACCACCACCATAGCCCCTCCATCACACCATATCCCCACCCTCACTTCCTCTCATTGCCGCCTTCCACCAAGCCACCTTCCTCTTTCATTTCCAAATCTAATTTCTTCTTTCACTCTCCTTCCAACCAGCACCAACTCCGTCATCTTTCCCCACCGCCACTACCAACCACGTCACCCTTCTCTCTCTTTCTAAGCCTCACCACCAACCCCGTCCTCTTATTCTCGCCTTCTGACCACCACAAACCCCGTTGTCCTTCTCTCTCCTTCTATCCACCACTACCAACTCGGTCGTCCTTCTCTCCCCTTCTGACCACGAGAGCTACCTGACACCACCACCAATATGGGTATGTGTTTAAAAACAAGATTTGTAAAACATAAAAGCAAACAATTTACATAGATTCGTCATGGATAATATTTATCTCCGGTCCTTAAAACATTAATTGATTTGTATGATACAAGGTGCGGCTAAAAATTATGATTTAATAAAAATTAATAAAATAATATTATCATTTTGTTGGCATTAAATTTTTTTTTTACCATGATACACGTTTTATGACACTTCTCAATTCGTTTGGTTAATTTCACATTTACAATTTTTTTTCACAAATAAAAATACAATGATAAAAATATAAAATCCTAATGAGTTATTAATTGAAAATTTATAAATAATACGGCTAACTTAAAAAGTAAAAAATTAAATATATCGTGCATGAATTTCACGGGGTCTATACTAGTTTTCTATCAATACTATATTTCCAATCAGTACTACATAATCGTCAACGAAAGATTACCGTTTTTAACAAATCGTAACTCTAAGCATGAGTTTCTTTTATAATGGAAACAAACTCTCCACATAATTAAAACACCGACCTTGCAGGATTCCCAGATTTTTGAAGGTTCCAGTTGAGGGATTATATAAGACGGACTCGGCCGCAGTATATTCAGGAAAGATTACTAATATCACATCACCATCCATTCTAAATGCCGCCAAGCTTGGGTCATCATACAAAGGAAATGTTCCAATAGTAAGGACATGTTGCCACGATACAGGAATTCCAGTATCACCTTTAAATTCAGTCGCAACCCAAATGTCAAAGCTGGTTGATGCCTTTGCCAAGTCATTACGAGTAACAATAAATGCAAGGCATTCTTTAAATATTGTAATCGTTCCATGGCACTTCAATCCTGTACTAGAACTAATAGCGTCCTCTGGTGGATTTATAACCTCGAAAACTTCAGTACGAAAATTAAAGGATATGATTATTCTTGGGATGCCACGATAAGAATAGTCATAAGACCAATAACAAACACCATTTATATATGCCTGCATAAATGGACGGTTTTGAAATTGACAAACCAAAGACGACACTTGCCTAAGTGTCTTCCATGAGTTTGTACTTAATGAGTACAATTCATGACCAAGTGTTTGATTACGAGAATAAATTCCTCGTAGAATCTTAAAATCATTAGAGATAGAGTCAAAACCAAAACCAACCAGATCAATCTTCCAATAACATTGCATATGATTGAGCCAAGGAGCTATGGCCTTGAATTTTCGAGTAGCTGGATTCCACAACCCCAAGTTCTGATGATCCCAAAGGAAGCAAACGACTCCATTAACAACGCCAACAAAATCACCCCGACAAAATGCATCAGGGTCTTCAGCAAAACAAGACACACTATCATTAACTAAGTTAGACGTCAAACAAAGAGGAACATCCATGTTCTGTTTAGATAGAAGGTACACATCAAGTCTACTATTAAAATCGTCAATCATAAGGGGTTCACCATAAGAGATTATCGGAATGTCCTTCTCTGCCTTGCATTTGGAACACTGAACTTGGTAATATCTCTTGATGAAGTTAATGTCATCAATCATTGTACGCCAAGATTTACACACACATCTTATACGTAGTAAATGTCTTACGGGAAGTCTTAACATTATTTCCACCAAAAGATCCCCCCAAAAGACTCTTTCATTCCTAAACGTAGCATTTGATGGTGGTGATGGTTGTCGTTGTTTCTGCTGCTCTTCCACTTCTGATGGTTGATCCTCTGGAGATAGGCAGAAGCTCCTTTCCATGAATACAAGATAGAAGACGCCTGTTGTAATGCGTTTTCAATTATAGAACTTTTTCATGAGTTACAGCTTAGGATCAATAAAGATGATACAAATAACAGAGCATTTCATTTAAGAAAAATAGATCGACGATCTTTGATAAATTTATGTTCTCTCTATCATACCATATTTTCTCTTGCAATTCACAAGTAAATAATAACATATCAGGAATTAGCCTCATTTAAAATTTTTAGGGAAATTTTCTATTGTACCCCTGAAATTTTCACTTTTATAAGGTGTACCCCTGCGTTTCACATAATACTACCTATACCCTTGACCTCCATTAGTAATTCCCAAACGTGACTAAAACACGCAAAAACGTTAGTTTTCGCTGCTAAGTGCCAACATGGTGCCAACATGGCATTGATGGCTGCCAACTTAGCTGTATCTTTCTGCTTTTTATTTCTTCTAAACCCCCACCCCCCCATTTTCGATGTTTTCCCTCCATTTCTTCCATTAAATACTCAATTTTTCAACCTCCATGTCTTTCATTTATTTCTCCTTCTTCACCATCCAATTTTGTAATTTATTTTCAATAATTTTTCCTCTCAATATTTTCCGCCTCTTCTTCTATTCTATCATGTCCCCTTCATCTAGTAATTGAAGAAGGAACAATCTCATTCAAGGGCTTGAATTCCAAAACCAAGGTTGCGATATTTGTGGAAGGAATGCAATTTTGACGATTTCCCGGTCAACATCAAATCCTAGAAAAAACGTATTTCAAATGTCTTAACTGCAACAATTTTATTATGTGGTTAGGGGATGAACATGTTATTAGGATCAAGGCTTTGGAAAGGAGTAATGTCTATGAAGTTGAAGAATGTATGAGGGTGCAGATGAAAAATGAAGAACTTATTAAATCTGAAATTATAGGGTTGAAGATGAAATTTGAAGAATTAGCTACCTTTATGAAGTTTATTTCCATGTTTAATGCTTTGTTTTTCATCTTTGTTGTAGTTGTTGTGGTCATTAAGATGTAATAGAAAAGATCATGGATTTAATGGAAAATAATGCAACATTTGGATTATTTACTTGTAGATTTGCATCATGAACACGAAAAACAGATGTAAGTGTTTACATAAGTACGACAATTTCTACAAAAAAGACGCTTGTGGTTGAAGATGAACATAGAAAAGGAAGTGGAAGGGTTTGATGAGTTTTGAAAATCAGATGAAATGAGGGGGTGATTAGAATATTTCAGGTTTTTATATGTTATTGACATGTTGGACTCCATGTCATCTGCTAAGTCATTGCCAAGTTGGCAGTCATCAATGCCATGTTGGCACTTAACAGCGGAAGGTAACGTTTTAGGGTGTTTTAGTCACGGTTGAGAATTACTAATGGAGGTCAAGGGTATAGGTAGTATTATGTGAAATGCAGGGGTACAATTTAGAAAAGTGAAAATTTCAGGGGTACAAGAGAGAATTTCCCAAAAGTTTTAAAGGTTTATTTTTTCTCAAATAAAAATATAAGGATGAGTAAAATTCTACATGTATAGTCATGCGTTCCATGTGATCTATACTAGTTTGATAAAAGTGTGATGTATAAAGTAAAATGAGTAGGGTAAAAATTCGCACACTGTATTGCTTTACGGAGTGCTACCTATTTAATACCATCAAGTTACACAAAAAATAAAAATAAAAAGTGAGTAAATATTACTTCAAATAGCGATAAACTCAGTCTTAATTCAACAAATTTTGACTAAGTAGTGAATTTCATCATTCGTTTTGTGACAGAAGCACTAGTAATAAATTACCAAAAGCTTAGTTGATTAAGATTTGAACAAGTATGCCGTAAAATTATACAAAATCAAAGTGTTAAATATCTATTTAACACCATCTACCGAACATAAGAAAACCTTAATCTACTAATCAACTATAGAAAAAAGAATAGAAATTCAAGAAGTGGAGAAGTCAAGAGGATTACCGATTTCCGTCGTATAGAGCAAAGGCAAATGTTATCTTAAAGAGTCTTCCCCCTTTATATTAATTTAACAGATATAATTTGATTAAGTACACTTCATTTATATAAGCATTTCTTTTGCTTATTATTTGTGTACCCAAGTCATGGTGTGAGCAAGATTAGGGAAAGGTATTTACATCGCATTTAAAGAAATTAATTACAAAGATTTGATTATGATCTTTTTCCATAAATCCCAAATCATGCTGATCATGAACGATTTTTTCTATATAATGCTCAAAATTAAATTAAATATTTAGGCAAATTAGCATTTTAGCGTTTAGGTTAATACTAAAATCATTCATAACCAATATAGATCCTGTATTATTACACGGTATTTGTAGGTCGTTGTGTTTGATAAGTTTGCAACTAAATCGCTAGATTTAACTCATTTTTGAATTAATAAGTCTGCTATTTAAAAGTTTTTATAATAAGAGGAATATATTAATTTCCCATTCCAATTATTTTTTAACATTTGTGGAATATATGTGAGATGTATTTTAATGAAATGTAATTGAGGAAATATTAATGAGAGCCGCCTATAAAGAATGCTACTACCTTCGATTCTAAATTACCCCGCTTTTTAAGCCTTGTGAGGAGTAATCAATATATATATATATATATATATATATATATATATATGATAATCCTATATCTATATATATCTATATATATATATATAGAGTCAGGTTCAGGTAAGTCCAGTTATTTAGGTAAGTCCCTAAGTCCTAATCTAAGCCATTAGATTTTAAAAGAGATGGAGGGATGAGATTAGAAGCATTAATACACTCACCTACTACCAACTAAGTCTAATTTGAATTTTTGAAATTTTAAAACAAGTTTTTATCACTGTTTCACAAAATTATGTAACTTTAGTTTTTTACGAATGTAACTTTAGCCTTTTAAAGTGTAACTTTATACTAATTTAGTCATTTTCGAGTGTAACTTCAGCCTTTAATGGTGTAACTTTATGCTAATGTAGTTCATTTTATATATTAATTTTGATTTATGTAATTTTAAGAAAAGTTTTATGTAACTTTGTTATTGTAAAGTGTAACTCCAATATTTTACGAGCGTAACTTTAGTCATTTAAGGCTATTTTGTATATAAAAATTTGAAATTATGTAACATAAGTTAATTTTGAATATATAAATTTGATTCTATGCGATTTTATGTAATTTTAGTACAAATTCATGTAACTTTAATAAAAATTATGTAACTTTAGTCAAATTATTTGTAACTTTAGTCATTTTACTGTGTAACTTTAGTCAAATTTTGAATATATTAATTTAATTTTATGCAATTTTATGTAAAATAAATAAACAAATGGGTAACTTTAGCCAAATTTTATGTAACTTTAGCCAAATTTTACGTAACTTTAGCCAAATTTTATGTAACTTAAGCGAAACTTTATGTAACTTTAGCCAAAGTTTATTTAACTTTAGCCAAAGCTTATGATTTTAATAGACGATATATCTAAACCCCACCACCAACAACAACCAGCCACTACTCCACCACCAACACCAACCAGCCACCCCGACCCCACCTCCCTGCCCCATCGACCCCACCAGCCACCAACACGACCCACCCCCACCCAGCCCAGCCACCAACACGACCCCACCTCTAACCACCACGACTCACCAACCCGACAACCCTAACCAAGACCCACATCAACCACCCAGCCCAGCAACTAGAACAACACCCTAACCAAGAAGGAGAAGAAGATGCCGCATAAACCACCACGCGACCACTAAAAAAATTAAAAGAAGAGGAGGGAGAGGACGGCGAGTGGAGAGATGGGAGGCAGAGGGAGGAGCACGAGGAGTGAGCGGCGAGTTGGAGGGACGACAATGGCCGGAGGAGGCCGACGAAGGAGAAACAGGAAAGGGGGTGGTGGCGAGGTCTGAGAGGGGAAGAGGGAGGACGTGCGGCGGCAGGGGGTGGTGCGGCGGCAAGGGGTGGTGCGGCGGCAGGAGAGGGTGGTTTGTTTTTTAGGTCATAGGAAGAGTGAGGATAGAGAGGGGTGAGATGAGAGAGAGTGAAATCTGAAAAGTGGGTGAGTGATTATGGTTTAGGTTCTTTTATATGTAGGGTTTTAATTTTGTTTTAATCTTGACCCTTCATTTGTTTGATCTAATGGTTTATATTAGGACTTAGGGACTTACCTAAGAAAGTGGACTTATGTGATCCTATTTCTATTTCTATATATATATATATATATATATATATATATATATATAGGCAAGATCCGGTAAGTCCGCCTAAATATTTGAGTCCGTGAGTCCTTACAACGACCGTTGGATCTAAAACAAATTAAGCACTGAGATTGAGCCACGTAGGTCCCAATTACAAACCACAAAAACGTGTGATTCTCAGCCAAACACAAGGCCTTTTTTCTCTCTCTAAAAATCAAATTTCAAACTCTCACAAAATACTCTCTAAAATTTCTGTAAACTTCTTCGATTTCAACAGCCTTTCAAATGGATTTCAGCTTTTTATATCAATGTGTTCACTACAATTGTATAATCTCACTAGTTTAGTCTCTAAAATCATGCAGGTACATTTTTTTTCAATTTCTGCATTTTATACAACTTATGCTATTAAATTGATTATGTATGTTGATTTTGTTCGATTTTATTGTATGTATGTTTAATTAGAAGAATTTTTATATAAAAAAATCGAAGTAATTGTTGAGTGATTTGTGATAGTTTCATGTTCTTGCTTTAAATCTGTAAATATTTTAATTGTAGATGATATTGAACGTTTTTTTTGTGAATATACCAGCATATCAAACTAATTAGGTATAATTAATTGTATTTTGTAGTTGTTTATTATATGAAATTGTTTAATTGCAAAAGCTAGGGTTTAATTTTGTTTAATTATGACAAATTAGGGTTCATATTACGAAATTGAATTTGTTTGACTGAGAAATTAATAGGTAGTACTCACTAATTGAGTAATGTAGATATACATATTAATTTTAAAGCACATTACATTATCTTTTTAATGTCTCGTTAGTGACAAAATTGCGATATTGTTATTAGTAAAGCGTGATATTGAACGTCAGCATCACTGATATTTAATCACCATAATTCTGACATGGTAACTAGATTAACACAAATAAAATGGTATATTATGTTTTGAAATAGTATTATTGTGACATTTTGTTTTACAGTACGTGCAAATTTTATGATTCAACAAATGTGTTGTGGTTGATTAACACTAAATTTCAAAAATTCTACTGAAATTTATGAAAGAAATGAGTGCTTTAAAATTTGGTGGTTAGTTGATTTTAGGGAACTTGATATTAAACTCTTGATAATTTTTTGGGCAACTTATCCTGGGCATATGCTTTGACTGAGTTCACAAACTAGTTTGAGTCATTTGTTAAGTTAGGTCTTGCTCTTAAGCATGCATTTGTTCTTGATGCGGCGCTTAGTGTTGGACATATTCTTGTTGAGCATTTTGCATCAACGTTATTTTTTTTATTGGGTTTTTCTTTTTTACCGTTCAAATTTGTCTGTAATGTCTTTGTACAGCTGCCTTAGTTTTAGGAAATTATTACCCAAAATGAAGTTTATGTGTAACTTTTTCATTACCAAGAAGGATTCTATTGAGTTACCCATACTTTTTTACTCTCTAAGAACAAGATTAAAAGAAAAAATCTGAAAAATGGTTCTAGAATGATACTAGGAACCAAAATAATGATTTAAATTATACTAACTGTTGTTTATTTGCGTTTGATTTATAGACGATCTGATTATGGACAAGATGATGCTGATCAAGAAGAAGAGCCCCAAAAGGATGGTAAAGACCGTTGCAAGTCGTAGAAGTAGAGTTAGAGAAAGCAATTAAAATGACTAATATGAATATCTTGACAGAAAACTTTAATTAAAAGTGCATTGATGTAAAGTTGGTAGAATAAGTAATCTTAATGTAAGTAGTAGTTGTCAAAACCTTGTATTGTCGTTGGAATTTTGTAATATTGTTTAAGATTAGTAATAATACCGTGTCTTGTATTTAGCGATATTGTTTCTTAATATCACGAAATTGGAAGGGCGTAATCATTCTTTTTATTTGTGATATTGTTTTTTGTGAAGTGTGATATTCTTTGGTAATGATTGTGATACTTCATTATCATAAGACTTCAAAAGTCAGTCCAATAGATATATGGCATATGGTGATATTGAAGCTGACAAATTGTGATATTGTTACTGGCAGGGGGTGATATTGTTAATCACATTGTGTGATATTGTAAATCACTTCATGTGATATGGTTTGTTATAATGTGTGATATTGTTTCTAATAACGTGTGACATTGTTTCTAATAAATTGCCACATAATTACTAATAAATTGCGATACTTCTAAATTTATAAAGTGTATATTAGAAAGTGGTGAAAACATAATACAAAATAAATGGAAAATGTTGATAACAGTATTCTATTGTTACTAAGATACACTGATATTTTTTCTAACAAGTTGTACAACTTGATAGAGTAGCATATTGTTGACCAAAAATGTAGAAAAAATACAAAATTGTAACCGCTTGGAACGATATTTATCAATACAGAATTTGTCTTTATAAAAGAAATAAAAAAAAAACAAGATGATTTGCTTAGTTGATGATGTACAATTATAATAATTTTCTTCAGCATCAACACAAACTCTTAACCAACCTCAGCAAGAGAAAAAATCTGCAAAAAGGAAAACAAAGAACAAAACATCATTTTAGTAGCATCTTTAAAGCAAAAGAAAATATAGACATATATAAGTAAGGAACATAAATGTATGTTGTTAGAAAAATCACTAACTTGAAGTCATATGACTTGATCATTGTCTCCTCTCATTAACAATTAAGTGTAGTTCAAACTGTGATATAGTTAAGAATAACATGTGATACTGTTAAGAATGACATGTGATACTCTTAAAAAATAACGTGTGATACTCTTAAGAATAACGTGTGATATTAATTTACAGTAATTAGTTAAACATCAATGTATTACAATATATTTCAGCATGTGATATTTTTAAGAATATCGTCTTATACTAATTCACATTAATTAGGTAAACAAAAAAAAAATATTTACAAAAGGAAAAATAACAAAGATAAAGCATACTTTTATGAAAACTTGATAAAAACACAAATCTTAACAGAAATCGTGCTAAATAAAAGTGAATACACAAACAAAAATAGAAGAATAAAATGAGATGATAAGATTAAATCAATATATGAATCATAAAAATGCAAAAAGAAGAAATAAAAACAAAAATAATCATAATGATGATCCTTAACATACATAAAGAAATGATAAGAAGACATCAATTAAAATGAAAAGAGATGATACATCAATTAAAACGAAAATCAGAATAATGATAATCAAAGCATACTTAGGTGCATATAATTCAAATAAAAACAATAACGAATTTAAAATTTAAAATAAAAAGAAGAGTGAATAATACCTGATATTGCAATTCTAAATATGATGAAGAAAATCAAATGCTATCTCTTGCTTGAGAAGAAACGAATTGACAGAGAAGAATTAGGTTAGAAGTTAGGAAAAGGAGCACAAAATAAGAGAAGAGAGAGTAAGTGAATGAAAAAACTGAAAGAATGACATCATATTAGGACCGTGTGATATTAATTCACATAAATTACAATATAGTTCATATTGTGATATTCTTAAGAAGACCGTGTGATATTAATTCACATAAATTATAATATAGTGTCGATTGTGATATTCTTAAGAAGACCGTGTGATATTAATTCACATAAATTATTTAAAACGACTGTGATATTCTTAAGAATACAGTGTGATATTAATTCACATAAATTATTTAAAACGAAAACAAGTATATAAAAACTAAAAACGATATAAGCAATGATGAACTAATCCTTAGGCATTGATACTTCATTGCAAAATTGATAAATTTTCAAATTTCAAAGAAAACATACTCAATAATAATTAATTAAAAGAGAAAAAGGATAAATTAGGTTAATACATAAAAAGAACATTTTAAAAGAAGAGCAAAATTAAGAATTCTGAAAAAAAAAATAAGAGATTGAATTAGTACCTGACATTGAGATTATAATAGTTGATGAATAAAATAAAATTGTGTAGTCTTGAGAAGAAAAGATTGATTCACAATGATGAGCAGGATGTTGAATAAAAGAGAGTGTGGGGAGAAAAAGAGAAAGAGAGAGAGAGAGAGAGAGTAGAGAGAGAAATTGAATGGAAAATTATGAATACTGATTGAAGGTAAAGAATATATATATATATATCAAGTTGTCAAATGACGAAAATACCCTTACTATCTGCGCGCTATGTCAACCCTTAGATCTCTTTGATCTAATGGTTCATATTAGGACTCACGGACTCAAAAAGATAGGGTGGACTCACATGATCCCGAGAGAGAGAGAGAATAGACGAGTATTATATATATATATATATATATATAGGATCACATGAGTCAGCCTTCCTTAGGTAAGTCCATGAGTCCTAATCTAAACCATTAGATCTAACAAATGAATGGTTAAGATTAAATCAAAAATAAAAGGGGTAATATAAAACCTCCAAACCCTACCCAAACCCTAATCAGAAAAGCTATCCTCTCTCTCTCTACCCACTTCTCTCTCAAACCTCCTACCACCTTCCCCTCCCTTCCCGACGCCGCCGCCGCCGCCTAACCCGACCACATACCACCTCCACCTGCCGCCGACCCACGCACACCTCCAGTCGCCGCCGACCTACGCACACCTCCAGTCGCCGCCGACCCACACGCACGTCCAGTCGCCGCCGACCCACGCGCACGTCTAGGCGCCGCCTACCAGCACCTACCTCCTGACGCCGCCTACACCGCACACACCACCTCTAACAGCTGCCGCCGGCCTTCTTTTCATTTTCTTTTTTTCTTACTCCTTTCCTCCTTCACGACCACCCTCTTCCACCACAACCTCCTTCCTCCGGTTATATCTCGTATTTTTGGGGAGATTTATTTCAGATCTCGTTTTTTAAAGGTGGTTGTTGTAGGTGGCGATGAAATGAGGCGGCGGCAGCTACTGGCGGGGAGTGGGCTGTGGTGGTGGGGCTGCCGTGGTGGGTCAGCAGGTGGGGCGATGTTGTGGCGGCCTTCGGATGAAGGACGATAAATGGGGTCGTAGTTACATCAAATTTGATTAAAGTTATATTAATTTTGACTAAAGTTACAAAAAATTTTGACTAAAGTTACACAGTAAAAGTACTAAAATAACATAAAACGACTAAAGTTACATAAAATTTGGCTAAAAGTTACATAACATTTGACAAAAGTTACATAAAAATTGATTAAAGTTATATTAATTTTGACTAACGTTACATCAAATTTTATTAAAGTTACATAAAATTAAATTAATATATTCATAATTACCTTATGTTATATAATTTCAGATTTTTATATATAAAATAGCCTTAAATGACCAAAGTTACACTCTCAAAATATTGGAGTTACAGTTGTAAGAAACCAAAGTTACATAAAAAATTTCTTAAAGTTACATAAATCTATATTAATATATAAAATGAACTATATTAACATAAAGTTACACCATTAAAGGCTGAAGTTACACTCGAAAATGAGTAAATTAGTATAAAGTTACACTTTAAAGGGCTAAAGTTACAATCGTAAAAAACTAAAGTTACATAAATTTGTAATACAGTGATAAAAACTTGTTCCAAAATTTCAAAAATTCAAATTAGCCTTAGTTAGTAGTAGGTGAGTGTATTAATGCTTCTAATCTCATCCCTTCATCTCTTGTAAAATCTAATGGCTTAGATTAGGACTTAGAGACTCACCTAAATAACAGGATTTACCTGAACCTGACTATATATATATATATATATATATATATATAGAGAGAGAGAGAGAGAGAGAGAAAGGGGGGGGGGGGAGAGAAATGAGATCATGTAAGTCCACCATTTTTAGCTTAGTCCACAAGTCCTAATCTACACCATTGGATCAAACAAACCAAGGGTCAAGATTAAAACAAATCTGAAGACCTAAGTATAAAAGCTTCCCAACCCACCCAAACCCTAAGCCTTTCTCACATAATCTGCCTCCACTCTCTCTCTCTTCTTTCTCTCTCAACTCCTTTCCCTAAATCTTCTACCTGCCGCCGCCCGCTACCTTCGCCACCCCAACGCCACACGCCCTCCCTCAACCTACCTTTTCACTACGGCCACTGTCTACATCAACATTGCCGCCTCTCACCTCCCTCGGACGTCGACCTTTTTGCTCCGCCACAGTCACCACAAAAAACACCCCCACGACACCACTCCCTAACACCCATAACCACCACCGAAATCTCCCCCTTACTACCACCGCCACCAAAACCGCCTCTCTTCACACGCCCTCCCGCCTTCATCTGTCGCCTCTATTACCACCATTATTTCTTCTTCTTTTTTTAGATCTGGGGATAAGGTGGTGTTGTTGCTACGATTGGAGGGAAAAAGGTGACGTGGGGTTGGTCGGGTATGTTAGTGGTCTGTCGGGAAAAAGAATCGGTGTTGTTGGTGTTGTAGTGTTTCTGGGTGGGTGTAGGGTGGGGTTCTGTAGTGGTGAGGGGTGTCGTGGTGGTGGGATTGTTGTTGTCGGGTCGTGGGTAGTGGTTAGGTTGTCTTGGGTGTTGAGTCATTCTTTTTCTTTTATTTTGATATCTACATTTTTTTGTTTTTTCTTTTTTTTCAGATATAGTGTTTTTTTTGTTTAATTGTTATTTTTTTTTTTCAATTCTTGTCGTTAAAAATCTCGTCTTGTTATTGTGGTGGTTCAGATCTATTTTTTTTTTCTTTTTTTAAAGTTACACTCGTGCTCTATTAAAGTTACACTTATTCTATATTAAAGTTACACTCCTTGGTTTCAGATTTTATTTTTTGAGTTTGTAATCTTGTTTTCAGTTTTAAAGTTACAATAAAATTATAACGTGGTGGGGTCGTCGTGTGTTTTGGTGGGGTCGGGTTTTTTTCTTTCTTTAGATTTGTGTCGTGGTCTGTCGTGTTGGTGGTGGGTGTGTTCTGGTGGTGGTTAGTGTCGTGGTGGTCGCTGATTGGTGGTGTGGTGTCGTGGCGAGTTACTTAAAATTTTCATATTTTCAATTTAATATATTCAAAATGAAATTATATTACATAGTTTCATATTTTTATATACAAAATGGCCTTAAAATACTAAATTTACACTTGGAAAAGACTGAAGTTACACTCGTGAATGAATAAAATTACTTAAGTATTTCATAAAATTACATAAACTAAAATTAATATATAAAATAAATTATAGTAACTTAAAGTTACACTATTAAAGGTTGAAGTTACACTCAAAAATGAATAAATTAGATAAAGTTACATTGTCAAAAGTTGAAGTTACACTCGTAAAATAATAAAGTTACAAAAATTTGTCATAAAGTTACAAAAATTATGTTCAAGTTACAAAAATTCAAATCTTGTATTAATTAATGGTACTTGAGTATCTTTAATGCTTTTAATCTCATTCATCCATCTCTTGTATAATCTAGTGGTTTAGATGAGGACTTATGTACTCAACTAAATTTGTGGACTCGTCTGAACTTATATATATATATATATATATATATATATATATATATATATATATATATATATATATATATATATATATAGAAATTGAATCATGTGAGGCACCCTTCTTAGGGTGAGGCAACTGTACCCATACTAACCATCGGATCTAAAACATATGGACACTTCAGATTGTGCCACGTGCCCCCTACAAAACTTATGACCACCTGAAATTTTCCCTCATTACTCCTCATTTACGCTGCTCAATTTCTAAACTCCTTTTCTCTCTTCCACACTCCATTTCCACACTCCATTTTTGATTTCCACAATTCCTCCATTTCCAAATAAATTACGCTGCTCAATTCCTCCATTTCCACAATTCTTCCATTTTCGATCTCAAGCTTCGTCATTTTCGATCTCAAGCTTCGTCAATTCCTCCTTTTTCTCATCCTAATTTTCGATTAGGTGATTAATTCTTCTAATTAAATTAGGGTTTTCAATAAATTTGGGGATTTTGTTATTATTTGATGATTTTGGGGAAAATTTTCAATTTGTAGGCATGTTGTTCTTCCTCCTGAGGTCACCAAGCTTCTTCCCAAGAATCGACTTCTCTCTGAGGTTTCTTCCTTTTTCTTTTACATTTTTAATTTTTAGAGTTTCGCTTTTTCTCCATCCTTTCGTATGATTGTTAAATTTGCGGATATATTTATGTCCCAATCATTTGTTTATCTTTTTTTATTATTGTGACGGATATTTTAGTCAAAGGTAGAGAGACGGAGGAAGTGGTTTTTATTCTGTTATTGATTGTTGATGTTGTTACTGCAAATACCGTGGCTGAAATGGGAGTTTAGGATGTCTTATTCTTATATGGCTTGTGTTCTTGAGATACGTCGAGAATGGCTTGTGTGAAAAAATCTTATAAGGGAAGATAAGAGATGCACCAGTTTTCGTGGTCTATTGTTTTAATCTGCGAAATGGAGAGTTGTGTTCATGTATTTTGCTCAAATTTTAGCACAGTCTATCGAGTAGTAGTCTCACAGTCACTGCTCTCTCGTGTAATGTCTGTTGATACTAGTCGGAATCCATTGGATATATATAGGGGATCTTTGTGTGGAATACAAATTTATAAACTTCAGTGTAAATAACAAAGCTTAACATAGTGATCATTCACCAATTGAGACCATGTTTGGTCAGCAGGTACCTAGAGTTGCTAGTTTTAAATTCCTTAACTGTCGGGCTACATCTTGTGAGGTCTTGGTTTCTCAAACTTGGCAGGCTATCAATAAAGGAATTTATGGTTCTCCTATGTATTGCTTTTTTGAGAGATTGAAAGTGGTTAAGCAGAAGCTTAAAAATCTTCATCAACAGCATTACTCTAGAATCTCTGACAGGGTAAAGGAGTGTAAGAGGCAGCTTGCAGCTTGCCAGAGGGACTTCCTCCCTCCCTCCCTCTCCCCCTCTCTCAACGAGTACTCATATTAAAAATGCTGACTCTTATACCAAATACTTTTACAATAGAATAGCAGAGAGAGCATATCAGTCAAATAGGCCAAATTGCTGATGTGAAGGTGAGCCTACTGGTATTGCATTCGTAGATTTTTATAAGTCCCTTCTAGGCACAAGTAACATGGTTGAGGAGCTCAATCCTGAGCTGACAACTCAGAGAGTGTCTTACTGCTGCAGATCACATTCCCTTGATCAGGCCTATTTCTATACCTGAAATTAAGTAAGCTTCGTTCAGTATAGATCCTAATAGAATTCCAGGTTGTGATGGGTTCTCAGGGAGTGGAACGACAAAATTTGTTGGTAATATGCTTCATTACAATCGTCTTTGCCAATTATATGATGCGTGCATGTTTGCTTTTTGTGCATTTAAGACACGTATATCAGAATCTTATACTTGATTTTTGCACACTCGTCACATTGTCTCAGTCGCGTTTAATGTCTGCCTTCTTGTTCGTGTGTATCCGACACTAGATTTTGTCAAACTTAGACAATCTCTCTCGAACCTTCCAATAGTCTCACAAAGAAAGTTCATTAGTTGTAATGAAAAATGCTCAAGATCCATTTTTATTATATAAGCAATACATGTACATTTTAATGTGTATGTGAATCTTACAGCTTAGGTTAGTGAAACTTGGCTTGTTGTGTTGTGATTCTAAGACCCAAGTTTGTGAAATTCCTTTAAAATAGGCTTTTTCTTTGTTAAATTAGGGCATTTGTTTGTGAATTCTACATCTTAGGTTTGTGAAACTTGGCTTGTTGTATTGTGATTATAAGATCGAAGGTTGTGAAACTCCTTGAAAATAAGAAATTCTACCCCTGGTGATCCCATTCACCCTCGATAGGGGTTCACCCTCCCTTTTTTAGGGTTTAGTTTGTGAATCTTTGACTCTGTGGTGTGAGTCTAAGACCTTAGTTTGTGAAACTGCTGTGAACATAGGAATTAACTTTGTGAAAGTAGG
Source organism: Heliosperma pusillum (assembly GCA_022085475.1). Classification (NCBI taxonomy): domain Eukaryota; kingdom Viridiplantae; phylum Streptophyta; class Magnoliopsida; order Caryophyllales; family Caryophyllaceae; genus Heliosperma; species Heliosperma pusillum. The sequence continues at coordinate 5,770 of JAIUZE010012692.1, read as the reverse complement.
CCTTTATTTTGTGAATCCTGCGCCTAAGGTTTGTGAATCTTGGACTTTGTGGTGTGGGTCATGAACCTTACTTTGTGAAACTGCTGTGAATATAGGTACTGACTTTGTGAAAGTAGGCCTCTATTTTGTGAATCCCGCGCCTAAGGTTTGTGAATCGTGGGCTTTATTTTGTGAAACTACATAATATAGGTCCTATGCTCACAGCACAAAGTTTAAGATTCACACATTAACTCTTTACTAATACTTTAATGTATGTGTTTGTTATTTGTTAAATGTATAAATCAATTTGCACTATATTATCTATAAGCTCAAAAGGTAGAGCGTTGTGCTATTGTGTAAGGTGTGGGTTCGAATCCCACATAGATAAAAAAATATATTTACAATTAACATAGAGTTTTGTAAATGCTACTGTATGTTCAAAGTTAACAATTCAATTTTTAGATTCACAAAATAAAGTCTTAGTTTCACAAAATCAGGTTAGAGATTCACAAAATCAAGTGCAAGTTTCACAAAATCAAGTACAAGCTCCATTAAATTAATTTGTGTAAATCAGAGAGAGACAAAGTAAAGTGTTTGGGGTTTTGTCTATTTTAATTTAAAGAGAGTATTTGGGCCAAATGAAAAGAAATGGATGACCTCAAATTTTCAATCCAATGAAAAAACTGAAAATCAGCCTAGTGAATTTGGTGAGGCAGCCCGCCTCGCCAAAATTAACGGCCTCACCTGATTCAGCCTATATATATATATATATATATATATATATATATATATATATATAGAGCTTAGTTCAATTGAGTCCACCATTTTCTTAGAGTCCTTGAGTCCTCATCCTAGCCATTGGATGAGGGAGATGGATGGCTGAGATTTGGGAGATTAAAAAATACACTTATTACTAATTAATTACATATGCACTAATTAATTAATTTTCTCTCTCTAGCTTTACATTAATCACTTTTTAAACATTTTTAAGCACTTTTGAGCACTTTTTAGATGCTGAGATTTATGAGTGTAACTTTGATACTTGCGAGTGTAACTCTAATGTTTTAGAGTGTAACTTTAAGCTTTTAAAACGGTTTGTATACAAAAATTTGAATTTAAACAATTTTAACACCATACGAGTGTAACTTTAATACTTTTCGAGTGTAACTCTAATATTTTCGAGCGTAACTTTAAATTTTAAAGACGATTTTGATATAATAATTTGAATATATATACTTTTAACATTCTACGAGTGTAACTTTGCTGATTTTCGAGTGTAACTTTAATATTTTTTAGACGGTTTTGTATAAAAATTTGAATTTATATAATTTTGACATTTTACGAGTGTAACTTGGATGATTTTCGAGTGTAACTTTAATATTTTTTTAAGACGGTTTATTACTTCTAAATTTAAATTTATATAATTTTTTACATTTTACGAGTATAATTCTAACATTTTAGGAGTGTAACTTTAATTTTTTTTAAGACGGTTTTGTACAAAAAAATTTGAATTTATATAATTTTAACATTTTACAAGTGTAACTTTGATGATTTACGAGTGTAACTCTAATATTTTACGAGTGTAACTTTAGTAATTTTAGGTCATTTTGAGTGTAATTTTTTGAATTTTATTACATGTTGAATCTACGTAATTTACTACAAATTTATGAGTGTTACTTTAGTCCTCTATGAGTGTAACTGTAGTCCTCTATGAGTGTAACTGTAGTCCTCTATGAGTGTAACTGTAGTACTCAATTAGTGTAACTGTAGTCCTCTATGACTGTAACTGTAGTAAAAACTATGTAAAAAGCAAGGTAGATCTAGAAAAAGGTAGATCTAGAAAAAAAAAATTGAAAACAAGAGTAAAAACTAAAAAAAGAAACAGATCTGACATCAACAAGTGTAACTTTTAAGGTCATTTTGTGTTACTTTAATAAATAATGTGTGTTACTTTAATACAAGATATATGTGACTTTAATAAATAAAATGTGTAACTTTACTAGACGGTGAGTTTAATAAACATCAACAAGTGTAACTTTTAAGGTCATTTTATGTTACTTTAATAGTGTTACTTTAATAAATACTGTGTGTTACTTTAATAAATAAAATGTGTAACTTTAATAAATAAAATGTGTAACTTTAATAGACGATATATGTGACTTTAATAAATAAAATGTGCAACTTTAATAAACGATATATGTGACTTTAATAAATAAAATGTGTAACTTTAATAGAGAATTTGTGTTACTTTAATAGAAATCATTATTACTTGACACTTTTTTTTCAGATCTAGAATGTGTTACTTTAATAGAGAATGTGTGTTACTTTAATAAATAATGTGTGTTATTTTAATAGAAAATACATGTGACTTTAATAAATAATGTGTGTTATTTTAATAGAAAATACATGTGACTTTAATAAATAATGTGTGTTATTTTAATAGAAGATATATGTGACTTTAATACAGAATATGTGTTACTTTTATAGATTTGACACATTTTTTCAAATCTGAAAAAAAAAAAAAAAAAAAAACCAAACAAACAAAACAAAACAGAAAAAAAAAGTAACACAATAAACCACATTGACAGCACCACCAACCTCCACCCACGACCCCACGACCCTTGACAGCCCCTCCACCACCGCCACTTCCCAAGACCCAACCAGATCAGATCTGACCACCCTAACCATCATGACACACCCACGACACCTCCAACCACCACGACAGCCCAAACCACGACCCCACGACACCTTACCAGCCTCATTTGCCCCAACCCCAACCCCGAGCCCCGACACCCGACACCCGACCCTCACCAGTCCAAACCCCACCCCGACCATCACCAGCCCCACTCGCCCTCACCAACCCACAAACTACCTCCACCACACTAGAAGTCCCCCGACTACCCACGGCCCAGATTTGACGAAAAAAACCAACAACAAACACCCAACACCAACCAGATCTGAAAAAAAAGAAGAAAAAAAACACGAAGAAAAAGAAAAGAGAGGAGGAGGCGGCACAAGAGACGGACGGAGGAGAGGGAGGCGTCGTAATGATTGTTGGTGAGATTAGATCTGAAAAAAAAAAAAGAAAAAAAAAGGTGTTGGATGGTGGGTCTGATGATCGGAGGGTGGGCGGCGGAAGTAGGTGATGGTGGTGGGTGTTAGTGAGTGGTGGATTGATATTTTTAGTGGTGGTGGTGGGTGGGTGGGAGGTGGTGGGTGGTGGCCGGTGGGTGAGTGAGAAGAAGTGAGGAGGATGGATTTATTTGGGATTTTGATTTATTTGGAATGTAGAGAGTGGAGAGGTAATGATATTATGGTGTGATGAGAGGGAAGTTGTTGGGTGGAAAATTTTATATAGTGTATTAGGGTTGGATTAGTGGTTAATTAAAAAACAAGAGAGAGAGTGGAAAATTAGTCCATTAATCTTCTTTTGGGAGCACCAATCTCAGCCATCCATCTTCCTTCATCCAATGGTCCAAAATAGGACTCAAGGACTCTAAGGAAGAGGGTGGACTCAATTGATCTTTCCTCTATATATATATATATATATATATATATATATATATGTATATAGAAATTGCATCTAGTGAGTCCACATATCTTAGGTGAGTACGTCTCGCGATTCTCCACCGTTAGATCTTACACAAATCAAGGGATGAGATTAATGCTTGACTGACATATAAAAACCCTCTAATTCTCAATATTTGGACCTCATAAGTCATAACTGAATCAGACTTTCTCTCTCCCCCCTCTCTCTCTAATCACATTCTTCTTAAGAACCCTAACTTTTCCCCCAATTTTGGAATTTTTATGAAATTACATGCGTTTTGCTGTTCATATGCGTTTTTTTGTAATTTATGATTCAATCAATCAGAGTTGTTCAATTAAACTCTGATTTCGTATACTTCAATCGCTTATCTTCAATCAATTTCCAGGTTAGTTTTACTTGATTTCGAAATTCTGATTCAATTACAACAAACGACTTTTTATTTCAATTTGTTTTAATTGATATTCAACTTAGAATGTCAATTTTATCTATTCAAGTAATTCACGATTCTATTAGTTTAATCAATTCGAGAAATTCATAGTTCTATCAATTCAAGATTGAATCAGTTCAATAATTGAAAAAACTTGATAAATCTCTGATTTTAGATCCTTTTATTTGTGCGACATAGTATGTAATAATTTTTCTGTTTTATTTCGCGTTAATGAGTAGAGGTTTACAAATTAATTCCGTCACTTTACTTTGCCTTTCATTTCCTACTTTGTTGTTGTTGTTGTTGTTGTTGTTGTTGATGATGATGATGTTGTTGCTGTCGTCGTCGTTGTTGTTATCGTCGTTGTCGTCACAATGTTACAGTTGCATTGGAATACCTAAAAAGTAACATAATGATACAATATTAATGATACTGTAAAGTCGTTACAATGTGCACCTTTACAACTACGTTTGTTGTAGCATAATCATGTTTTGTTGTCTATGCTTTGTTAACATATATAGTTTTACAGTATTAATGATAGTTTAAACTCATTCCCTCGTTGCATTAACAACACTACTGTTTTGTTTTTATGTTGCAGTATGCTCAATCTCTTATTGTGATACTAACATTGTTACAGTATTATTTATATTCTCCTCCTCATCTCTTGTTTTCGTAGTATGTTTTTTGCTTGTTGTCTATTCATAGAGTAACAGTCTTACTGTAACATCACTCACGTACTGCAGTAACAACACTCTATTGACTATGGCGTTTAGTAATCATAAATGTTCATATCTTGTTCTAACATTGATTAACATTGACATTAACACTCATTTACATTGTAATGAGTTCATACATTCTTTGTAAGAAACAAAAATTCGCGAAATATCTCGAATTAGGTATCTTGCAATTACAATTTGCACCTATTACTCACTTTTATGTTGATTTTTCTATTATTCGATGTTTTCCTGTAATTTTTACTAACCTGTATAAATTAAGGTAATTTGTAAGAATCAAATGATTTTTGGCTAATTTTATCATAAAATTAACTTTTACGATGTATATGAATCCTATCTTATGATTGTGGGACTTGTTATAACGGATGTAAGAAAGATAAATAAGTACGTGAAAAAAGAAAACAGATTTACGTAGTTCACTAACAACTTGTTAGCTACGTCCACGGGCAAAAGGGAAGGATAATATTGATCTTGAGGAATTACAGATTTCAGAGTATACTCGTTAGAGTATTCAGATTTCAGATGACTCAGACAGATTGACAGATTTCTGAATGAACAAAACAGACGGCTTAGGAAAGATTATATAGTACTCTAATAACAGATGTTTCCTAAACAAATTTACGAAACCCTAACAGACATAGGAAACCCTATAGTAATTTCCTAAACAGACAAGGATACTAAATAATAGTTTCCTAAACAAATAAGGAAACTACATCAGATGCGGAATCCGAACAGATTCAAGGCATATTCTAACAAATCTCCACCTTGACTTGAATCCTCTCACAATCAGACAGTTGTAACACATGCACCATAACTATGCCAGGTGTACCAGACGCACTAAAATAGTGCCAGATGTACCAGACGCACAAAACTAGTGCCATGTGTACCAAATGCACAAAACTAGTGCCAGATGTACCAGATGATCCCCTACCTTCTGCCTTAGATATTGCCCACGACGGGGCAATCAGATACTTCTAACAATTAGCAAGTCCAAACAATGTTGAATTTTGCTATTCGGAACAACAACAGAACCTGACAGCGTAAAACCTTGAAGGCAATACAAGTTACCACACTTAACAC
>JAIUZE010012690.1:0-11018 GCA_022085475.1 Heliosperma pusillum | reverse complement strand
TTTGCTCAAGAACGACGAAGAAAGACGAAGAACGATGAAGAACGATTAAAGAAAGTGTGAATTAGATCTTAATTTGATTTATTGTAAAATGAAAAGTTGTTAGTGAGTAATGAAAAGAAAGAAAATATCAAGGCTTAAGAGGGGAAAAAGAGACGTGTGAAATGGAGAGGAATCGGGTCTGTTTTTACGCGATTTGCGGAGTTTAAGTTGACATACCGATAAAGTTACAAATATCTTAGATATTTTTATTAGTTTAATCATATTAATTAAAAGATCTAATATGAGTGGAAAAAAAAGTGACATGGGGCGTATGACTCATGTCAAAGTCTGGTTTCGGGACTTAAGTTGACCCGGGAATAGTTAAATGACGTTTGGGGTTAAATCATAAAAGTTATTCTTTAATTCCGAATAAATTCAAAATAATTATATTTAATTATCATAAATTCAAATAAATCTTAATAAAAATAAATTAAATTTATTATTTTTCAAAATAAAATTTCGGTCTTTAAAATTACGAGGTGAGTCGGAAAACGTCAACGAAAGTCAAAGTCGACTTAAAAGTCAAGACAAGTCAAAGATGACTTAAAAGTCAAGAAAAGTTTATGACGACTTAAAAGTCAAGAAAAGTCAATGACGACTTTAAAAAAGTCAAGAAAAGTCAAAGACGACTTAAAAGTCAAGAAAAGTCAAAGATGACTAAAAACGGTCTTTTCATGAAATCTCTCAGAAATTCCAAATACGAACTCGGAATTTCAAAATACGACTCGAAACAATAAATTCTATTTTAAAAACTTAAGTCTGCTGAAAAGTGTTAGTAAATATTTTTACTAGAAAAATTGGGTACTCTTCGGGTTGTTACAGGTAGGCTCAGTTTAGGATGTAGCTAAGGGCAATAGGCAGATATGGGTTATGTGGAGTTAATGGGGTAAAATGAGGAAAAGGGAGATGCAAATATTCTCAAAACACGTAATACCGACCACAAACCCAATGCGTGCAGGCAATAAGAAATCAAAATTCATATACAAGCAAATGACACGAGATGCGGGGAGTAACTACTCTCATTCCTAGATGAACTGATCATGGATGTCACCAGTTATAGGCTCTAAAATCTCATAATATATAAGTAGTTTGCCAAAAAAAAAATCGAGTCAAGTCTAATAATCAAATTTAAATTCCAAGACAAAATTCATAGTTCACTATTTTGATTTTTCTACGTAAATCTAGAAAGGTGCAAAGAATAGTATAAAATAGACTCGTAGTGCGATTTCATCATGAACAAGACTCCAATCCGACTCAACTATATGCAAAAATAAACGTGATATATTTTTTGATTTTTTCAAATTTTTCTAATTAACATGAATTGTAAACGTGAATGCAATACGAATGCAAATGCAGACGCAAAAGGATGTAAAACACTTCCCCAAACCAAAACAGACAATGTCCTCATTGGCTATAGCACCAAAGCATATACGGGAAAGGGAAAAGCAACCTAATACATGCTCCGAAAGAATGAAATGTAAATATATGAAGAATGGAAAAACAAAAGAAACAGAAACGACTCACAAGACAAAGCTTCCCCAAACCAGCATCAAACTAGGTGGTATAAATTTCCTCGATCGAAAGTTTCTGTCATGCTGGACTGCTCGATCGAGTAGGTCTGAGTTACTCGATCGGGTGGACTTCTTTTGATGATCCATACTTCACTCGATCGATTGGAATTATACTCGATCGAATCACAATGTACTCGATCGAATGACTCTCCTCCATGCTTAGCCTTCGACTTTTAGCAATTTGATTGCCGCTTCTATTTCCTGCCAAATGATACAAAACAATACCCAAAAAAAAAAACAAAACCAAAAGAAAGTCTAGCAGGAAAAATAAATTGTCTAACTGAGCTACGGATTATCACGTAGTAGTCTAACTGTCTAAATGTCTAAGAAACGCGATAAATTGTTTTTACAAATTGCACGGGGTTGCAAACCTGACTACCAACCAAATAGTTTCATGAGAAGGCCACCGTGTGGCCTTTGACTTGCGGAAGTACCCTCAGCTGCGGTAAGTTCCGTCTTCTTCCTCCACACGTACAATGGTTTCTTGGAGCCTAGCTCCACTTCGGAATTACTTGCGTACATGCGGGCTCTTTTGTCCTTCTTGGACTTCTTCTTCTTTACGTCATCACGCGAACCTGGCTTTTCCTTTTCCAGCTCCAATGCTACTGATTTACTACCTGTAATGGAACACACAACAGCATATTCCTCCAAATCGCTCCCAAGCTGGGGCGGAGGTGTTACGGTAGTATTGGGGATATCACAGATAGGAGCTATAGGCTCGATAGGAACCGAAGCTTTGTCATGCGTAAATAAATCAGGTGCGATATCAGATAAAGGAAGTGCGTAGCATGGTGACACAAGCATAGGACCCTTACTAACATGAGACTGCGTGAAAACTAAATTCTCCCCACCTATTTGAAAAGTCAGAGTCTGTAACCCAACATCAATAACCGCTTGCGCAGTATGCAAGAAAGGTCTTCCCAAAATGATGGGAGTGTGAGAATCCTCAGGTATATCCAAAACTATGAAATTGACCGGGATAAAAAATTTTCCTATTTGCACAGGAACATCCTCTATGATTCCTAAGGGTCGACACAAGGTCCTATCTGCCATCTGTACCGTCATGTTTGTACACTGAAGCTTCGTAAAGCCTAACCGTTTGGCCAAAGACAAAGGTAAGACGCTAACACTAGCTCCTAGGTCACATAACGCATTATCTATGAGATAGGTACCTATATGACACGGTATAGAAAAACTACCTGGGTCAGACAGCTTAGGGGGGCTCTTGTTCTGGAGGAACGCAGAGCATTCCTCATTCAACGCTACAGTCTCTATAGTGTCTACGGACCTCTTACGCAAAAGAATTTCTCGCATAAATTTTAAGTAAGAGGGTACCTTTAATAGGAGGTCTGCAAAAGGAACGTTCACCTTGAGATTGCGTACAATGTCAGCGAACCGAGCAAATTCCTTCTCGACCTTAGCCTTATTCAATCGACCAGGAAACGGAACTGGAATGTCAGGATTACCACGTTGCATATCCTTGACAATTGCATTGTTGATCATCCGCTTGCTTAACCCCTTCAAACGAGCTTCTCGCTCATGGAAACCCATCGTACGAGTATCTAAGTCACTCGATCGAAGATTATCCGAGCTTACATTGCTTGATCGAGCAGCTTCCTCAGTCAATTTATTCGATCGAGCAACTTAGTTCTCTCGATCGACCACTTGTTCATCTCGATCACTCGATTGAGCACCAACAACCTCTCGATCGAGTAACAAGCTTTCTGATTCACTCGATCGACTAACACCTATCTCTGGATCGAGTAGATTCTCCTTCATTTGATTCGATCGACTAGCAATAACCTCTCGATCGATTATATTATCAACAACAGTCTTCGCAACATCAGGATGCGCACCAGAATTATCAGCATTTGTACCAGGACTGTCATAAGCAAGACCGCTTCTCAGAGTAATCATATTCAGCGTCTCCTTGTTCTTGTTAGTTTGAGACGGTAACTGCCCAGGTTGCCTAGTCGATCGAACTCCTGCCAATTGAGCAATCTGCGACTCCAAAAGCTTAATAGTAGCATTCGTTGCTTGATTAGTTTTGCTCATTTGGATAGCTAAAGCTTGGATCATAGACTTTAACTCCCGGACTTCTGAAATTCCTACAGATGAGGAACTCGCTTGCTGTGAAGACTGGATGTTCTGAAATTCTTGCTTGTGCGGCGGTTGATACGTCGGCTGTGGTGGTGGAGGTGTAGGATTTAAAACGTTCTGGCTTGTCCATCTCAAATTAGGATGGATATTCCCTTGATTGTAGTACCCTTCTCCTTGACGGTATTGTTGAAAGGAAAAGACTTGTTCCCTTTCAGCGAGACAGTCTATAGCCGTGTGACCAGTTTCACCACAGCTCTTGCAAGTAATCATATCATCCTGCTACAGCAAATGAACCGTCTGCTGGTTATCTTCAACTTTCTTCTCCCATTTGTCAAGTCTGGCATTTAGTTTATCGAATTTTGCATCCAGACCTTCAGAATCGATACTAGCTATCGTCCGTGTACCACTCCTCGGATTACCATATTCAGCACAATGGGTTGCCATCTCCTCAATTAGTTTCCAACCCTTATCATCATCTATTTCCTTCTGGAACCTCCCGTTTGACGCGGCATCTAGAATGGCTCGATGATCGTCATATAACCCGGTGTAAAACTGGTTACACAGAAACCACTGCTCGAACCCATGGTGAGGAACGAACCTCACTAGCGTCTTGAATCGATCCCAGGACTCATAGAGATTTTCATGAGCCGTTTGCTTGAAATTAGTAATCTGACCCCTCAAAGCATTCGTCCTCTGCGGCGGGAAGTACTTCTTGTAGAAGGCCAGTGCGAGTGTGGTCAAGTCGGTAATACCCAACTCTTCTCGATTTAAATTCTTCAACCAGTCTTTGGCATTATCAGTAAGGGAAAAAGAAAACAAGAATTCCTTGATCTTGTCAGCTGTCACCCCTTTGGAAACCGGAATAGAAGAACAATAGTCAGCAAAGGTCTCCATATGCTTCCTCGGATCCTCCTCAGCTACACCCCTATACTTGTCCTGCTGGACAAGTTTGATATAAGACGGATGAAGATCGAAAGTAGTTCCATCTTCGTCCTTTGTAAGTTTGAATCCTTGAGGTATACATGCAGCTGTAGGCTCAGAATGGCTAGCTATATTAGGCATCTTTGCTGGAATGGTAGTCTCAACAGTTAAATCTTCCTCGAAAATGAAACTGTCAAAGACGGATTCAGAAGTAGTCAAGTCTTCCTCCTGAATAGTCTTATCTAACCCTCTTTTCCTGCGCAGGAAGGTTCTTTCAGGCTCTGGATCAGCTTCCACTAATTCGAGCCTTTGGAACCTGCTCATACACAACTATAAAGAGAAAGATAAGAACAGTCTTAAGGAATTAGAAATTCCTTAAGACGAGACAGAAATAAATAACAGGAAATTAAATTGCCTCCCCGGCAACGGCGCCAAAATTTGATGTGGTCGTTATACACCAAAAATAAAACCTAAGTCTACTAACTAAGAAGATAGCGGAAGTAGGGTCGATCTCCACAGGGAGGAAACTAATCAACTGTAAATCTAAATCTGCAAGAAACAATCTAGGGGTTTTGAAAATTGGTTTTAACTAACTAAATAAGATTAAAGGGAAGAGAAATAAAGGAAGAAATTAATACGAAATAAATCAGAAGAGAGAAGAATATGCTAGGATTCGGTCCACTGCAATATCGGCATCTATGGGTCAACTAAGTCAGTCAATCTATCAATGAGAAGGGCAATGGTTTTCTCCTCTCGGTCTCAAACCACCCTAGGGATTTTCCTAATTAACTCTCGTCCTCTTAGGAGTCACCTATCAATTATAAGCAAGCCTTCCCTTCCAATCTCTCGATCCAGGTCGGGGTTAACTACCTAGCCTAGTCTCCTGCGTATACTCATTCGACTAAACCTCAATTAAATTGCCTAGACTGATTCTCATATTCAAGACTAACTAAACTAATCTATCCTAACATGCCTCTACTACAGTTTCCCTCATCCCAACATACAAGAGAATTAGTTACTCATGCTATTAACTATGCTAACAAAGACGATTAAACATATGACTATAGACATAATAAAATCGTAGTTAATAAGCATAAACACTAACGCAGCAGTAATTAAGACGAGTAAAACAGTAATAAGGATGAAAACGAAAGTAAGAATAAAAGAGAGAAAGTAGTTTACAATCTAAGCAAGTCCGGCGTAAAGAACAATCCACGACGAATAACCCGAATGTATACTAAAGATTAAAAGTTCAGAATTAATGGAAGATTAATGTCTGCTAATTACTGAATGATTAAAACTCAATAATAGTTGCTGCCTAACTAATGACGTAAATAAGAGTCATATATAGTGTATAACACGACTCTAAACCTAATTAACCTAATGGACTTAAAGCCCGCGATAGGATCTACTCGATCGAGGTAAATAACCACTCGATCGAGGCTTTTATTCATGGAAATCAGTCGATCGAGCATTTCATCTACTCGATCGACCAACTGGTAAACGGCTTCTACTCGATCGAGCAAAGGAAGTTACTCGATCGAGGTCTTCTGGCTTCAACTCACCTCGATCGACCAAATACGTATTCGATCGAGGTCTTCTGGCATAGTACGTAGTGTGAGTCATGACTTGGGCTTGATTATGGACGGTTTCACGCTTCCCCATGCAAGAGTTCCTGTTCCGATCCTTCCATTCCTAAATGCATGCAATGTGGACTGTTTTGGCTCGGTTTCCGCTACTACACAGCTTGTACCTACAAAATGGTAATGAAAGTACAAAGTAGCCAAATAGGGGCATATGGCGATATAATATCACCTAAATGACATAGAAATGCGTGCATAAATGGACTAGAAAGTCTATGTAAAATACACGCATCATGGGCTTTGGATCCTTTTTGTGCTGACACTTGCACGCTGAAAGAATGCTCTTCAATGGGATAAATATTTGGTGTATATGCATTTAATCGTTAATGAGACTGTTTGATGCTGGAATCACAATGTCAAGTGTATAATTAGAACAAGTGAGACAACCCTCGCGAATGCGGAATAATAAATCAAACAAGCATGTGAATTATATTGCGGAAATAGGTAGTTTTTAAAAACTTTTATACATGCAAGTTAAATAAAACGAGGAGTGTCAAAATATTACAACTAAGTGCGGAAAATAACAAAGAGCCGGAGTCTCTCAAAATGTTAACAAAGAACAAGTGTTTAGCAAATAAGCTAAAATCGTCTAGAGGTTAATCTTCCAGGGACAACGCCCGCTAGCTCACACCCGAACCCCAAAATATCATATCCAAAAAGTCAATCCATGCAAGCAACCTGTTCATTCATGAAAAACATGAACGCCACAGGCAGTGGGGAGTAACTCCGGGTTCTCCCAGCCATATCACCTTTAACGTACATATAAGGAAATACAAAAGTAGAGCATGCATATATAGATATACATGTGAGTTACGATAAGAAAAGATAGGCAATACAATATATAATGATAAGATCATGTGAAATCAAATCCGTAACCATCATGTTATCAAAGACTCGGGATAGACACTCTAGGCAATCGAAGACGCTCACTAGAGGCTTGCATCTCACCGTTAGCGGTATAAGATTGATAAGATTGAGACTCGACAGACAAACCAAGTCAAGTCATGCGATGATCACAGTAAATCCAACATATTATCATCCATTCACGAACCAAGACATTGACGGTGTCCAATCATGCAATGACCATGAACAAGATCATGAAATCACGCATTCAAGAACGACACAAGACGACAATCTCACGGTAAATGAAACGCACTAGCATCGTGTACATGGCAAGTATGATTAATAGGCATCCACGGGATCACATTTCCCTGAACTCATACGCGATGCTTACATTTCGCTTATGTAGACTATTTTCCTCCTGGTAGCACGACGATAATAATACGGTCCTAGTCTAAACCTGGCCAGGATCTCGGAATTACGTTTTCCGATTCGACATGCGATAAACGTTTCGCATCCAAGACTCGGGCTTACAATATATATGCCGAGTACCCCAAATTCGGTAGATCAATTCACGAAAGAGGCGGAAAAATAGCTCAAGCCTCATAACAAGCGGTACGCTACATGCAAATAACACCACCTCGCAAGTATACAACATTTGACGGACGGGTCGAACAACGCATAGCGTTCAACTCCCAACAACGTCGTCGTATGCCCACTAACACATGCATTCAAGCAGTAGGATACCTCTCCGTTCCGACATTCCAGCCTTACGAACGGAAAGGTAGCCAAGGGAATGAGAATACAAAGCACAAGACAAACCCGTGCTCAAACCGTAACATATATGAAAAACCGACTCAATGTGGGACATAGCAAAAACCGTCACAAAACATGTGATACATGCGGAAGAGATATCATATATCCAATACGTGAATATTATAAGACATTACGTAAAATTATACGATAAACCGATCATGCGAACTATTATAAATCACGAGTTTTAGAAGTTAAAAGAAAAATATACAGCCGTGTTCCAGGCCGGGCTGGAGACCGGCGGCCAGTGGGCCGGCTCAGAACACAGGCAAAAACCCAAAAACAGAGAAAAGAGGTCTGGGCCGGTCAGTCGACCGGCGGCCGGTCGACCGGCACAGAGCTCCCCTTCATAAAAATCCAAACTTTCAAAGGTGTTTCTGGAGTGTTCCCAGCCGGTTGGCAGACCGGCGGCCGGTCGACCGGCCAGGAACCCCAGTTCATCCGTGAGCTCTCTTTACCTATTCAATCCATTTCAATTCTCATAAATCAATTCTAATAATCATCAATAATCAATATATATCGTCAATATTCATCATATAACATCATTTACTAATCATAGCATGATTTCTAATCTTCCTAATCGTATTCTAATACGATTTTCTAGCATATAACATGTAAAACACGTAAGTAATACCGAGTAACCCTTCACCGTTACCTTTGAGCGTCTCTAATGATCGTCAAGCTCCTCTTCTATAAGGAAATAGTCTTTGTCGGGATCTTGGAGGTCGCCACCTACAATGAGATCGTAAAAAGATGAATAAAGTTCATCTTGAGAAAGACGGAATGCTTAAAAAACGAGAAAGACGATAATTTTATTATCAATACGGATAGAGGAAGGTACGGGAGGAAGAATAAGATAAACTTACGTAAATTCTATCGAGTAACGAAGAAACTACGCCAATTCTAAGATCGATATTCAAAGAGGATAAGTTGCTTAATGAAGAAGAAAGAAAGGTGTTTGATTTTTGTGATGAAATGAAATATTAGGTTAAAGAGGGAGTAGTGTGAGTTATGAGAGAAAAAGTCAAAGACGATTTTCAAAGTCAAGAAAGTCAAACTTGACTTAAGACGGCTTTTTCATGAAATCTCGCAGAAATTCCAAATACGAACTCGGAAATTCTAAATTCGACTCGGAACTTAAAATCATAATTTAAATCTTAAAATTACTGAAAAAGCTTTCGTAAAATATTTCTACTAGAAAAATAGGGTACATTTCCGGGTGTTACAATCACCCCACCTTTTAAAAAGTTTCGTCCTCGAAACTTGAGGAAAATAAAAATTTACCTTACTCGAAAAGACTCGGATATTTACTACGCAAAGAAGCTTCGGTTTCCCACGTCTCTTCTTCGACATTAGCACTTCTCCACAAGATTTTCACCAACGGAACTACTTTACTTCTCAACTTCCTATCCTTACGATCAAGAATGCGAATCGGCTTCTCTTCAAAGGATAGATTCGGTTCAAGCTCGGGCAATTCCTTTTGAAAGACATGGCTTGGATCACTAACATACTTTCTCAATTGAGAAACATGGAATACATTATGAACCTTAGCCAAATTCGGGGGCAAATCCAACTTGTAAGCAACGGCACCAATCCTTTTCACAATATCAAAGGGTCCAATGTATTTCAGGCTCAATTTACCCTAACACCAAACCTTTTTTTTAACACCCTTCATAGGAGACACCTTCAGGAATACTTGATCTCCCAACTCAAATTATAAAGGCCTTTTCGGAATCGGCATTAATAAGGATTGTGACGGTCTTGAGCGGTTTTCATTCTATCACGAATGACCTTCACGTATCAATGTTTCAATAAGAAACATCGGGGCCTAAATCACGATTGTCACTCAATGATTCCAACATATCGGACTCCGACATTTCCTTCCATAAAGAGCTTCATATGGAGCCATCTTAATAGATGCATGATAGCTATGGTTGTAAGAAAACTCCACCAACGGTAAACTCTTTTCCCAACTAGACTGAAAGTCAAGAGCACAAGCCCTAAGCAAATCTTCTAAAGTCTGAATAGTCCTCTCAGTCTGACCATCCGTAGCGGCGTGAAATGCAGTACTCATCAGCAACTTACTACCCATGGCCTCTTGCAAAGCTTTCCAAAATCTCGAACAGAATCTCGGATCTCGGTCGGATATAATCTCCAAAGGAACACCATGGTATCTAACAATTTCATCCACATAGGCTTTTGCTAAACGATCCAAATTCCAAGTTTCTTTGATCGGAATGAATCTAGCACACTTGGTCAATCGATAAACAACAACCCAAACGGCATCTTTACCTACAACGGTCTTCGGCAAAGCCATCCATAACAAATCCATTGGAAATAGATTCCCACTTCCATAGAGGAATATAAACGGTTGTAGAAATCCACAGCGGTCTCTTGTGTTCAATCTTTACTTGTTGGCAAGTCAAACATCTTCCAACATAAGAAACAACATCACCCTTCAAGTTCGGCCACCAAAACTGTAGCTTCAAATCCTTGTACATCTTATCACCACCGGGGTGAATAGAATAAGGGGAAAGATGAGCTTCATCCAGAACTCGCTCCCTCAAATTAAGAGCATTAGGAACAAATAAACGACCATGGAAACGAAGAACACCTTCATCATCAAACTTGAAATCTTTACCTTTACCTTCAAGAATCTTGGCTTGGATAGACTTGTAGGTAAGATCATCAATTTGGCTTTCACGGATTTCGCGGAGAAACACTGGCTCGGCAATCATAGCACCAATATGAACAAATCCACGCTCTACAAACTCCAAACTCAATCTTCGAAACTCGGTACAAAGATCAACAGGTAATACATGCAAAGCATTCAAAGCATGAGAAGCTTTCCTACTAAGAGCATCTGCAACAACATTAGCCTTCCCTTCATGATACAATAACTCGAAATCATAATCGTTCACCAATTCCAACCATCTTCTTTGCCTCATATTCAACTCTTTTTGGGTAAATATGTACTTCAAACTCTTGTGATCGGTGAAGATACGACAATGAACTCCAATTAAGTAATGTCTCCACACTTTCAAAGCATGAACAACAGCGGCCAATTCTAGATCATGAGTAGGATAGTTCA
>JAIUZE010012687.1:1739-19682 GCA_022085475.1 Heliosperma pusillum | reverse complement strand
ATATATACACATGTGAATTACGAGAAGTATAAATAAGCATTTCAATATAAATAAAGATATAGGCGTATGAGGTACAAAACTGTAAGCATCTGATTACACTACAAGAATTTAGTGTATTAGCGACGGAAATTTTGCGACGGACATGTAATCCGTAGCAAAAACATACTTGCGACGGATTTTGCGACGGGAATTACTATTTGCGACGGATTTGCGACGGATATTCCGTCGCAATACATTTTCACATATGGCGCCCAACTTTTCACATGGCGGGAACGTTTACGACGGAATTGCGACGGAAACTCCGTCGCTAAATAAGATACTGCGACGGACTTGCGACGGATTTTCCGTCGCAGAGATGAATAATTGACTGTCAAATTGATCTGAAGGCGAAGACACGTGTTTTTTCTGCGACGGAATATCCGTCGCAATACCTTAATTTGCGACGGACTGGCGACGGAAAATCCGTCGCAAAGGTAAATAGCTGGCTGACACGTGTCATTCCTGCGACGGATTTGCGACGGAAATTCCGTCGCAGGTTCTTTTAAATAATTACCCACGCGTCTCTTCCCCTTTACCGAAATCATTTTCCTAACCTAAATCCCCTTGACGACGGCGACGACGACGACGACAACGACGACAACAACAACGACGACGACCACCCACCGGACCACCTCGACGACCCACTAAGTTCTTCCCTCCTCCCTCTCAGGTCTCTCTCTCTTTCTTCTCTTATTTATGTTTTCATTTGTTTTGTTCCCTCCGGCCACCCACCGGACCACCGGCCGGACCACCCCCCTCCTTTTCCCCTTCCCTTGGTCACCCTTTCCCCTGCCCCTGGCCTGGCCGGACCCCGCTGCCACCAATGGACCACCCCCTCCTTTTCCCCTTCCCTTTCCCTTTCCTTTTCCCTTTCCCTTTCCCCTTTCCCCTGCCCCTGGCCGGACCACCCTCTGCCACCCACCGGACCACCCTTCATTCTTTCCCCTCATTGATGAGTATTCAAGTTGTGAATATGTTAGTAAGTTACTACCTTTTCCCAAATTTTGATTGAAGACGGATCGACCCGTCTTAAGTTTAAGACGGATTAAATCTTCCTCATAAAGGGCAAATAAAGTGTAAGTGGGTTATCTCCTCACTTATCTCCTCACTTATCTCCTCACTTAAGTTTAAGACGGATTAAATCCCCCTGCCGCCGCCCCCACCCCACTGCCACCCTCCCTCCTTTGAATTGTTGTAATTATTAATATAGATAATTATTATTACTCCCTCCGTCCCGGTCATTTGTCGTGCTTTACTTTTGTTACAATTATTAAGGAAATGTTGTTCATATATGATAGACTTAGTCCCCGTTCAAGAATTACGCATTAGGTGTAATTCTTGAATAGTCCCCGTTTTGGGACTGTCTTTGAATCTTTAATGCCATTTAGGTGGTAAATACTAATCATTTTTTTAATGGTTATTTGACGATTAAGTTTGGTTGACAGTTCCTTTAATGTTCTCTGAATACATATGGAGAGTGACAAGTCATTCAACATTGTGTATTTGGAGAACTGTAGGGAATTGCTGCCGAATTTTCGTCTCATAACAATTAATTAAATGAGTAGTATTTACTAATGGTATGAAAGATTCAAAGATGGGTTTAGGTTGGAGAGATAAGGACCCCATGAACTCGAATATTACTTTTTTTTTGCAGGTGGAAGATGTTGTTGTTGTTGTTGTTGTTGTTGTTGTTGTGGTTGTTGTTGTTGTTGTTGTTGTTGTTGTTGTTGTTGGTGTTGTTGTTGTTGTTGTTGTTGGACATGTTGTTGTTGTTGTTGTTGTTGTTGTTGTTGTTGGAGGTTGGAGGTTGGAGGTTGGAGGTTGGAGGTTGGAGGTTGGAGGTTGGAGGTTGTTTGTTGTTTGTTGTTTGTTGTTTGTTGTTTGTTGTTTGTTTCTTTGTTGTTTGTTGTTTGTTGTTTGTTGTTTGTTGTTTGTTGTTTGTTGTTTGTTGTTTGTTGTTTGTTGTTTGTTGTTTGTTTGTGTAATAGGAGTTATTGTTACTATTATTAGTAGTTATTGTTGTTATTGTTGCTATTAGTAAACTTTTAGTTCGTGTTGTTATTGTTTTGAATATTTATTTAAGTCGATAATAATAATTATAAACGTGTATGTAGATTTGAAATGAAAAGAGTACAACGGGCATGGATGTATGAAAGATTGGATTGTAATAAAAAATTAAGGCAAGAGTTTGTAAAGGGCGTTAATGAATTCATTAATTATGTTAAGAATCAAGAAGATTACGGTAGATGTAAGGAAATTAGGTGCCCATGTGTAAAGTGTAGAAATCGCAAATTTTTAGTCGAACAAGAAGTACGAAAACACCTAGGGCTTTGGGGGTTTTGTGATGACTATTATGATTGGGTGTGCCATGGTGAAAATTTTCCCGTTGAGGAGCGGTCTGACAATCCCTATAGGGATATGGTGGAGGATGCGTTGCGCGACAACATTAATGAAATTATAATGGAAAATGTTGACGCCGAAGTGGTTGATGAATCTCCAAATCCTAATCTACTAGCCTTTTTCAAAATGTTGGAACATGCCAATAAACCGGTGTATGAGGGGAGTCGTATCTCTCTATTGCAGTCAGCTTCCCGGTTGGTAACTTTGAAATGTGAATACAATTTACCCCACAAATGTGTAGATGGTATCGCGTCATTTATAGGGGACATTATTCCTGAAAATCATGTTATGACGCGGAACTTCTATGAAACCAAAAATATTCTTAAAGCTCTTCAACTGCCTTATGAGAAGATAGATGCGTGTGAAATAGGATGTATGTTGTTTTGGGATGATGATAGTCTTCTCGATAAGTGTAGAAAATGTGGTAAAGATCGATATAAAAAACAAAAGAATGCAAATGGCAAAAGGGTTGGGAAAAATATTTTAACTTATTTCCCAATAGGACAGCGTTTGCAACGACTTTATGCCACAAAACTAATTGCGGCAGAGATGCGGTGGCATCATGAAAATCCACGTGTCAGCGGGATAATGTCTCATCCAAGTGACGGCGAGGCTTGGAAACATTTTGATCGCATTCATCCTTCTTTTGCAAGTGAGCCTCGAAATGTTCGACTTGGTCTTTGTATTGATGGTTTCGCACCTTTCGGTCAATACCGAAAGTCGTACTCCTGCTGGCCGGTAATGCTCACTCCATACAATTTACCACCCTGGCTATGTATGAAAAGACAGTTTATGTTTCTATCATTACTTATACCCGGTCCGAACAGTCACAAAAAATTTCTTGACGTTTATTTACAACCGTTAATTCGCGAGTTGAAGCAGTTGTGGGAGACAGGGTTGTACACATACGACGTCTCTAGAAAGCAGAACTTTGATCTTAGAGCCGTACTATTATGGACTATCAATGATTTTCCTGCTTACGGCATGTTATCGGGTTGGTCAACTGCTGGTGAACATGCGTGTCCATATTGTATGGAGAAGGAGACTAAGTCGTTTTGGCTTTATAAAAGTAAAAAATGGAGTTGGTGTGATTGTCATAGACAGTTTTTACAACCTGATCATGTTTTCCGCAAAGATAAAGTTAATTTTCGAAAAGGACGAGTTGAGAAAGATTTTGCTGCTCCGAGATTAACGGGTGAAGAAGTGTGGGATTGTGTGAAGCATTTTCCCAAAGTTGTGGATGCAAGTAAAGCTGAATTGGACTCGTTAAAAGTTTCTCGAGTTGGGTGGTGGAAACAAAGCATTTTTTGGGAACTTCCTTATTGGAGAACACTATTAATTCGTCATAACCTTGATGTAATGCATATCGAGAAAAACGTTTTCGAGCAAATGATTCACACGGTGATGAATGTGAAAAACAAGACAAAGTTTACCCCACAAGCACAAGAGGACATGTTGACCGTTTGTTCTAAACAGCGAAAAATGGATTCATTCATTTTGAATAAATAACAAAAGAAGGTGTTGTGTGATTGGATATCCAATTTGAGATTTCCGGACGGTTATGCTTCAGATCTGAGTAGATGTGTTGATAAACACGAGTTGAAACTACATGGATTGAAAAGTCATGATTGTCACGTGTTTATGGAGCGTTTACTTCCAGTGGCTTTAAGGCACCTTCTTCCGAAGAATGAGTGGAATGCTATAACTGAGCTTAGCCAATTTTTCAGAGATTTGTGTACTTCATCGATACAAGTTGAAAAAATAACTACTCTCGAGAACAACATTGCCGAAATCATTTGCAAGTTAGAGAAGATATTTCCACCATCTTTTTTTAACTCAATGGAGCATTTACCAATTCATTTGCCGTATGAACTGAAAATGGGTGGTCCAGTGCAATATAGGTGGATGTATCCTTTTGAGAGGTAATTAATTCCACAATTATCCAATTTTAACTTTAATTATTTCATTCTATCTTATCCAAGTTTTTTATAGGTTCTTAAATCATTTGAAAAAAAAGATTGGAAATAAAGCGCGTGTTGCAGGTTCTATATGCAACGCGTATTTGCTTGAAGAAATTGCCAATTTCTGTTCCTTTTATTTTGAAGAGAACGTGGACACAAAAGCCAAGTATATCGACGTACGCTCGAAAGAGCCTACGTATTCTACTTTACCCGAGATTTTTCAAGATCACGGGGGAATTTGTTCTGGAAAGTGTCGTGAAAGATTTTTAGAAGACAACGAATATGAGCGTGCACACTTATATGTTTTATCTAACGGTGATTTAGAAGAATTGAAGCATAACGAAGTGTAAGTAAAAAAATCGTCCTTTGAAACTTTAATTATTAATAATTAATTATAATAATATGCATGTAAAAACTATTACTTAATTCGACATTTTTTATAATGAATATATAGGATGTTTGAAAATTATATCAAAACAGAATATCCCCAATTTCTCACAGCCGAGGATATTTGGAACAAATTTGACACAAGATTTCCTCAATGGTTTAGAGGACAAGTAAGTACATACTACATACTAACACCAGATTACTCTTTTTTTTTCAATTTTTTTTTAATACCTGAAGGTATTATAATATGTTAATAATTTAACAATGATAGGTAAACAACTTAAAAGATCCAGTTCTCATAGCCTTAGCACACGGTCCTTCGAAAAGGGTGCGAACATGGAAACGTTATTTCATTAACGGATACAAATTTCGCACTTTCAAAGATGGGTTAGATTTGGAAAAATCTACACTTAATAATGGAGTATGTGTAAGTTCGACTGAGGGAGCTGACTACTATGGAACACTCAACGAAGTTGTTGAATTGTCGTACACAGGCAAAAAAAGCACATATAATGTTATTTTATTCAAATGTGATTGGATAGATAATTCTGAAAAAGGAATGCAAATACATAAGGATTATAAACTTGTGGATGTTAATCGAAGCAGAAAATTTCCGAAATATGACCCATTTGTGTTGGCTTATCAAGTTGAACAAGTTTATTATACTTCATATCCAAATATCAAAAGAGATAAAGATAAGTGGTCAGCAGTATTCAAAACTAAAGCCAGATCGCATGTTGATGCACCTATTGTCGAATCTGCGTTTCAAGAAGATGTTATTAGTAGTGAGACACTACTATCAATAATTGAAGTGGCAGATGATAATGAAATTATAGAGGAGGAGGAAGAAGAAGCTCAAGTAGAGGACAATAATGAGGAGAAGGTAGAAGAGGAGGAGATGGAGGATGAGCAGAAGCGGAAGGAAGACGGAGCAGAAGATAAAGAGGAAGATAAAGAGGAAGATAAAGAGGAAGATAAAGAGGAAGAAGAAGATTTTATAGACTCCCTTTTTAAATACAACATTTCCGAAAACCAATATTTAAGTAGTGATGATGAATAAGATTATTTCTAATTCTTATATTAGTTGAAACTACTTTTTCTATATGTGTGGTCGTTTGTAAAAAAATTTATAGTTTTTATTATTTATTAATACCAATATATAGTTTCTTGTCATTTAATTGTACATACATGTTTGTTAATTCATGACAACTTTGAATAGTTTAGTTTTTCTCTATATGGCGGGCGGAGGACGAAGAAGAGGTAGTACTAGTAATGTAGGAAACAGAGGGCAGGAGGATGAGAATGAACGAGTGAATGACAGGAACGTGCCACCGCCACTGGTGGAGACTACTCCTCGCAGAGTCCGCCTCGATCCGGATGAGGAAACAGGTGTATGGTAAGACTAGTTCACTTTTACTTTAATTGTTTAATTATAATTATGATTATTCAAAAATCATAATATTTATATATAATGTATTTAACTATGATCATTAATTTCAGGTTCAGTGACCAAGATGTGGTTAAACTGATTTCGGAGACCATAATCTGCGGGTACAAGGAGCATGCGCCAAATTGGAAAGAGGCGTCAAATAATTTGCGGTCGTCTTGGTGGAACTGGTTTGAGGTATAATTATTTAAAATATTATAATTATATCTATTTAAATTTGTTTTTCTCAATTTATCTTTGTTATTGATTTTTTATTTTTGTATTTATTCACTTAATATTTTCCTAACTTTATGCTTTTAATCATGACAGCAAAAGGTTTCTTTCGATCCTCGCCATACAGATATGGTAAGGAAATCTTGGGAAGCCGCCATGAAGACCCGTTTACGTCATATGATCTACCGAGCCTCGCAGAAAGACGAGGAGCACAGGCCGAGTTGGATTCCTTTGGACTTGTTTAGAAAGCTTAAGAAGAGGCCTGTCGAAGATCCTGGTTTCGTTGTGAGATCTCAATCTGGCGCGGCTAATCGTAGATCGGGATGTGAAGAGAAGGGAAAGGCGTTGCCTACTCACATTATGGGTAGAAAAAACACCTTGAGAATCATGGACGAAATGGTGAATCTAAAACTTCTTTCATTTTTTATTTATTTATCTAATTATAAATTAATACTTATATATATGTTATACTAACAAGTATTTAAATTGTAGGTCGATAAATCTTCAACTGGTATCCCAAATGCGGTGCAAGTCTTAGAGAAGACAAAGAAGCACCCGTTCCGTGGATGGTTATAAAAAAAACCAGCTCAACTCTATGTAAGTTATGCATTTTTTTGTTAAGTGATTTATGTTTAATTTGTCATTTATATATTTAATTACATTATCTACTTAATTTAAATGACAATTACTAATTCTGAACTTGTTTGTGATGCAGAATAAGATCATATCAAAGAAGTCTGAGCTTCAAACTCAAGGAGTCGAAAACATCGACGATAATGCGATCTATTATGAGGAGACTGGATTTGACGAGAAAGGAAGATGCTACGGATTGGGACCAGCGGCGAAGCATTTGTTTGACCATCATAGGCACCCTGTTGCTACCTCAACCCCGACTCAGGGCACCCCAAGTTTCGCTACTAAGCTGTCAAAGGAGAATGCTGCACTTAGACAAGAGCGCGACGAGCAGGCTCAAAGGATTGCAGCTATAGAAGCGTACTTGAGTCAGGTTGCAAGAAATTCTACTCAAAACTGCAGAACTGGAGGTCCTAACCAGGGTCGAGACGACTTTGATGATGATAGGGGCGATAATGCTAGGTCCAACCCATTCACCCCTTTCCCTCCGTTCCCTCCAATCACTCCACTGACTTGAGTGATTAGTTAACTATTTGGTACTTTGAACCTTTTATTTGTAAGACTTTAATTACTTTCATGATATAAAATCAAAACTTTGTTTGGTTTTGTGTTAAATTAGTAACTTTGTTGGACGCGTAACTGCTGGAAAACTTCTGTAATTTGCAGGTTTTTTGTCGTTTTAACGCGTATAAGGGGATGCAGGAAACAGGCGGATGCTGGAAAATACAGGCTTTATTGCGACGGAAATTCCGTCGCAAACATTGACTGACTTACAGCCAAGTCAAACACGAAGTCAATACTTGCGACGGAAAGTCAACCTTTTGCGACGGAAATTCCGTCGCAAACGTTGATTTTATGTTTGACTTGTCAAACATTCAGTCAACTTTTGCGACGGAATGTTAACACTTGCGACGGAAATTCCGTCGCAACAGTTGACTTTCTGTTTGACCCCAACTCAAGTCAGTCAACTTTTGCGACGGCTACTCCGTCGCAAAGGCTTGACTATCCGTCGCAAATATGTGCGACGGAATAATCCGTCGCAATTACTACTCTTTGCGACGAAAATAAGCGACGGACACTATCCGTCGCAAATCCGTCGCAAATCAGTCTTTAGCGACGGAAATTCCCTATCTAGCGACGGAATAATCCGTCGCAACTCGAACTTTATTTTGTAGTGATAAAAATAGGGTACATTTCCGGGTGTTACATTTACCTTAAAAAGGATAAACCTTTCATGAAGTGACTACGGTATTTGGTTATTAACGATTTTAAATAAATCGATTAACCTAGTCGTCCCAACTGATTTGGCCTCTTTTGAGGTAAGCCTCTATAAGGAGCATAATGACGACATACCAAAATACAAATATTTTCTTTTAAGCAAAAATTGATTGTACCATTGTTATAAGAAGACGTCACTAAAAATCAAAACGTTTTTGACTAAGTGTGACTTATTCATTTACTCTTCATAAGAGACATTTGTAATGGTGAATATGAGGATCAAAAGATAAAATTCATTTTGTCTTTAGCTACGGTGGTTTAAACGGAGATCGCAATCAATATACTACCGTATAAAATAATGGAAACCCTTTCCACGATTGAACGGATTTCCAAGTTCATAGAAGGATAAAATATTTGTCATTTGCGCGTATAAAATAAATATCAACGGAAAATAAACATTCATTGCTTATATATGATTTACTTGTAAAACAATTTTAACAAGTCACTCATATAATGACCCCTCACGAAATTATATAAGTGATTCCAAGACCCATATTTAGACAAAAAATAGTCATCGCATGCTACCTTTATCTAAAAATGGTAAGTCAATACTTGACTAATTCTACACTTAGAACTCTTGGTTGACGGATTTCAAATAAATCCATCTCCTAGTCCCAAGATAACGCTTATCTCGTTGAGTCCAATCCAATTTTGGCTTGTGATCGCATCACCCTACTTACCCGAGGTAAAAAGGGACCCACGAGCGTGGTAGCCCTAATGAACACGGGGTTCATAGGTGCTTCAGTTGGTAAGGCTAAATCTCAATTTTTTAAGTTATGTGAGAGGTCTTGTCAATTTAGTTATTAATTCCCTATTAGCGAACTAAGTCGGTGAATTTTGAATAACTTTGAATTGACAATCGCGAAATAAAGATGCATGTTGGCGATTTTGGCATGTGCGGAAAAACATAAAGCAAGAAAATAATAAATCCTAGTATGGCCACCTAGCTAATCTAATTAACTAGTAGATTACAAAATCGGAAACCAACTCCTTGGCCCCTTGCCTCTTCATGGCACCGTCTTTTGGAACACCGACTTCGGGAATATCCGTCTTTATAATAATTAATTACAAAAAGATAAAAATAAAATTCCTATTATACATTTGATCTAAAAATGAAATTAAATTATTACAAACGGCGATACGAGATCGCAAATAAAATTACAACCGAATCGGTATTCCCTTACATTACGGGTAATACCGATTAAACTAATCTAGGCCATACTAGGTACAACTTGCATTAAAAATTAAATAAATGACATTCATTCATTCAAAAATAACAACATAAATAAAATGCTGTAAAAATCATGCCAAAATCGCCCTTAACACTTATCATGCTCATTCTAGCTCGGTTTTATGGATTTTATCGATTTTTACCCATTAAAAATCAATAATCAACACTTAAATCGTATTTAAGCTCAAACTAATTATCTAAACTGATTTAGAACTCAAAATTAGTCCCCACTAACTTTGTTTGTATTTAACTAGTTCGAATTGATCGTATTTGCTAAATATAGAGGTTTAATCATAACATTTATGAAATAAACACAAAATAAAATATAAAACTCATAACAATTTGAAACCAAAAATTTTGTACATTCTGGAACATTTCCAGGAACTCTAAAAATCAGAAACATTTGCCCAAAAATTTTGAATAAATTTTATGAACAAATAACTTAATATTCAACGGTTTAATCAAATAAAAACCATTAAATATAGTACAATAGTGAAACAAATTTTAAACTTTCACCAAGATGATATAAATCAGATTATAAAATGTACCAAAATTTTTCAAGACCAGCAAACGACTTTTCAATTTTATGAACATAATAATCTCACTTTATTGACTTTTATCTCATAAAAATCAATAATCATGCAAAACTTAATTAAAAGTCACGAAATTTTACATACAGTATGTAAAACATGCATGTGAGATCATATCAAAATTTCATGGCCAGAATCAACATACAACTAGTTTTAGTTAACTTTTAACATAAAACATGCATATTAACATGATTTAAAGGCCATAAATCAAAATAAATAGCAAATTAATCCATAAAATCACCAAATTTGACCACAACCATTTTGAGGTCAGTAGGTATGCATGAAAATCAAAAATTTCGTGCAAACCAATTTTTAACACAAATTTTCAATTTTACCCAAGTTATCGTATAACTCGATTTTAATGCTTAAAATCGACATGCATGTAACAATTGAGCTCTGATACCACATGAAAGTCCTAGACCTCTAATTAGACTCCTCTAATTAGTTCATTAAATTACATTAACTTAATGATTTAGGATCTAGTTATCATGCATGCAAATATAAAAGCATAAAAGAAAAGATAAGACGAAAACATCCTTACATGGGTATTTTCGGTTCAATATGGGCACAATAAGAACTCCTTCTTATTGTTCTTGAGCATGAAATTAATGGATGATCCTCCATAAAACAACCTCCAAAGTAGAAGGTCTCCTTCTTGTTGCACCCAAGATTTAACCCAATAAAATACTATATTTATTAACTAGATAAATATAGTATTATCCCTTAAATGATACTAGAAATATTACTACGTTAGAAATATATAAAGTTTATAATATTTATGTGAGTTTTAGAGAAATGAATGCATGAGAAAAAATTTGAGCAAGCATGAATTAAAATGAGTAAAAAGGAGAACAACTCTTGTGTCCTTTTTTCATTCTCTTCTCACGGCTACAACCACACCAAAATGGTGATTATGGGCTCTTATTTTATTCACATCCATGAATGTTGAGTGTTGGTTAGTATATAATCATAAGATGTCATAATAGGCTATCATGACATGTAGCATAATAGGTAATCATGGCAAAATGTGGAGTGTAGACTTAAACAAAACAAATTGTTACTACAAGCTACAATGAAACGTCCACCATGTGCATTATGTGGTCCATTTTGATTTTTGATATTTGTCTCACAAATACTTATTATCATATGCTTGATTATCTTATATAATTAAGTATTAATTTGATCATATAACAATTATATGACTCAAATTAATAAATAATATACACTCAACTTTTAAGTGATATTTTACCATTATATCAATATATAATAGGTCCCACAATGCCCAGTTAATTTATTTTACAACTCCTTGTAAATATAATTAACTAATTACCTCTACCTCAAAATATATACAAAACCTCAACTAATTTAGTAAGTTAACAATTAATCACTAAACAAATCTTATTTAATCGTATTAAAATAAGTCGTAAAATTTATTCAGTCAATTATCGTATAATTGACTAATAAAATCAATTGGCTCGAGTTCTTTAACTCAATATCCAATAACTAACTCACATAACTAAACGTATATCAAATATACGCAAGGGACTAATTAAACTGTATCATATACAAATAATTAGTATTCTATTTGGGTCTCATCCTATAGGTGTGACCGAAAGGGATCAGTTGATCACCGCCGTCATACGACAATAACGTCAAACTCTAGTCAGCCAAGCGTTACCGATTTACGTTAATCAACTGACGTGGAGTATCAAAATATACTAATCATGCCACGTATATTCCAAATGAGATTTATTATATGAATGCACTATTGTGGAGGACACTTACTCCAACACATTATGCTTCCTAAACTTGTTCTAATGCTTATGTATCATGTATTGATTCATTTTTATCATAGTTAAGTTTATAAAATTCCCTATTCTCATGTTTTTGGACGGTTTTTGGTATGTCCCACTTTGAGTCGGTTTTTACAAAGGTTACGGATTGAGCATTATTTTGTTATGTGCTTTGTACTCTCATTCCCTTGGCTACCTCCACGTTCATAAGGCGGGAATGTCGGAACGGGGATGTATCCTACTGCTTAATTGCATGTGTTAGTGGGCATACGACGACGTTGTTGGGAGGCGAACGCTTTGCGTTGATCGACCCTGCCGTCAAATGTTGTGTACTTGCGAGGTGGTGTTATTTGCATGTAGCGTACCGCTTGTTATAAGGCTTGAGCTCTTTTCCGCCTCTTTCGTGAATTGATCTACCGAATTTGGGGTACTCGGCGTCTATGATTGACGCGTCTCGGATGCGAAATGTCTCGCATGTCGAATCGGAAAATGGTTTATTCCGAGAGTCTGGCCAGATTTAGACTAGGACGGATTATTATAGCGTCGTGCTACCAGGAGGAAAATTAGTCTACATATACGAAAAATGTCATCGTGTATGCGTTCAGGGAAATGCTTCTCTCGTGGATGCCTGTTAATCATACTTGCTATGTACACGGTGCTAGTGCGTTTCATTACCGTGAGAGATGTCGTCTTGTATGTGTTGTATTTGGATGCGTGATTACATGATTGATTATTCATGGTCATTGCATGACTTGGCATGGTTTGTTTGTCGAGTCTCAATCTTATCAAACTTATACCGCTAACGGTGAGATGTAAGCCCTAGTGAGCGTATTCGGTTGCCTAAGAGTGTCTTCCCCGAGTCTTTGTATAACATGATGGATTCGGATTTGTATTCCATATGCTCTTATCATTAAATATCGAATTGCCTATCTATTTTTATCGTATTTCACATGTATATCTATATATGCATGCTTATCTTTTGTATTTCCTTTTATGTACGTTTAATGTGATAAGGCTGGGAGAACCCGGAGTTACTCCCCACTGACTGTGGCGTTCATGTTTTTCATGGATGAACATGTTGCTTGATTTGGATGGCTTTTTGCTATGATATTTTGGGTTCGGGTGTGAACTAGCGGGCGTAGTCCCTGGATGAAACACCTCTAGACGATTTTAGCTTGTTTGCTAAACACTTTTACTTTGTTAACATTTGGAGAGACTTCGTCTCTTGTTGTAGTTAATTCGTACCTTGGTTTGTAATATTTGACACTCCTCGTATATTTCTTCTTGCATGTATAAAAGTTTTTAAAACTTCATATTTCCGCTATATAATTCACATGCTTGTTTGTTTTATATTTCCGCATTCGCGAGGGTGGTCACAGTTGGTATCAGAGCTTTATCGCTCCCGACGCACACACGTGAACCCTAAACTTAAATTACTTGACCTTGAAATAATAAATGAGAGATGGGTAGACTTAAGGACCTAAGGTGGTAGTCTTTGGTGTACTTGATGTTTGTTAGGTTCTAACTTGTTTGTTGATTTTGTTGAGTGATGTTATGTTTCTTTGTATCTACCGTTTTGAGGAGGATCATGTGTTACCTAGAAGAAGTATCCTTTATCGAAGATTGAAGATTGACAAGCCTAATTGAAGTGTATTTCTTCCTCATCGATGTTTTCTCTCTTCCTTAATGTATCATGCTCTCTTCCTTCTATCTAAAGTGCTTCTTTATCATCTAATGTCTTCTCCCCTTAGAGATTACTCTTGTTACTTCCCTCCTCCTTATCAATTTGTATCCTTACCTTCCTCATGTAACATTTTTGTGGATGCCATACCCATTTGTTTGCGGTATATTATTCTTGGTCGGAAGAACTTTGAACCTTGTGGAATATTAGTGTTTGTTAGAATGAATTTGTGATTTGAGGAAAATGGTGTAGATCTAAATTCACCCTATAGTGGTGATTGGTTGTATCTCTAAGAAATGGTGGTAAGATAAGTTCGATGATTTTAATGCTAAATGCTTGCCGTGACTCATGTGTGAATAGTTCATGGTATTTGATGGTGTAAGGTTGAATGAGTTGGCTATGACTTCTTAACTCATTAATAATTTAATCTTTTGGACTTAAAAGTTTAGTATTGTTTTGAAGACCATGCTTATGATATGTCTAATTGGTGTAAATAAGAAGTTTTGAATGATATCTTGAGGTGCGAAATACTTTTGAGGTTAAGTGACGTCTTGTGGTTTCCTATTGTGTGTTTGTGAGTATAGGATTGGTGGAAAAGCACTTTGCTATAATTCTTGGATTTAAAATACGATCTTATATCATAGTATCGGAGACTTGGTTGAGATAGTAAGTCGTCATGATAGATTAAACCATGTTACTTAAGGATTATGGCATGAGTGGAATTTGATTAGCTTGGCTAGGACGGTGATGCCTTAAGATGTTGTTGATGACGTTTTGTTCGGTGTTCTACCTTGTGAGCCGTAGGAGTTGAAAGGAGATTAGTATGGAGAATTCCTTATTGGTTCTTTTGTTTTTGAAACCTTTGAGAATGTGTCAAATTTTGGAGTTGAGAGAATGTTATTATGCTTAAGTTGCAATTCCGCAATGGGGATACCGTGTTATATGAAAGGATTGATGAATTGGGTTGTAATCGATTTGTTAAATCTAGGTGTACCTTACTTTGATAATCTGTTGTACGAGGGTCCCTTGTAAGAGACCTTTGTTATTGGGATGAGTTGCTTTACTATCACCCTAAGTCTGAAAGGAGAAATTTTGTGGATTAAACCTTAAACCTTTACTTGTGCCATCATCCCTTTTCATTTCCATTCTTGAATGTTTTTGTCAAGATTGATCTTTAAGAAATCGCATGCTCGTATCTTCTTTCTTACTCGGATAGCTTCATAACTCTACCATCTGCTTTGTCTCTTCCTTGACCTCGTTATTTTCAGCGCTCCTCTCTTGTAATCTCGTGCCTTATTTATTCTTGTGTTCTCCTTGAGATTCCTTATCGTTTTCTATCTATTTGCTCCTTCATCTTTTCTCTAGTGGATTGGATATTCCGTTTGTAAGGCTCAAAGAATAAGCGTGATGTAATTTGGGATTCTTTAGTTAGAATATGTGTCCTTAGATTGAGCAAATTTCATTTTGTATTTCATCATGGGAAATAGGACTTAAGCTCTAGGATGAATTCTTATAGTGATAATGTATCCTCTCTTAGTAGTTTTAGATTTGGAGCTTGGTATTGTAGTGCTATTTTGAGAATTGAGTTGATCATGATAATAATTCGTGGTTGTTGAGTATTATATCGGTTGCTTGGGATATCATTTGGGAATTACATGTCTCTAATTAGTGGATTCTAAAAGAG
The DNA here is from genome assembly GCA_022085475.1 of Heliosperma pusillum. Taxonomy (NCBI): domain Eukaryota; kingdom Viridiplantae; phylum Streptophyta; class Magnoliopsida; order Caryophyllales; family Caryophyllaceae; genus Heliosperma; species Heliosperma pusillum. The sequence continues at coordinate 4,345 of JAIUZE010012687.1, read as the reverse complement.
ACTTTGCTTTAGGATAATTGAGTTGGTACCCAAAGTTTGAGGAGTATTGTCATAAATGAAAATCGATTCATTTTGAGTTTTAGATGAATTAGATGATTTGAATGGTTGTCTGATTGCCAAGTGATTGATCATTTGTGGTTTGGAATTAGTAATTCTCTTTTATTCTTAAGGAATCATAGTTTGAGATTGAGAAATGTTCGTTGCAAGATTTGGATAGTGAGTGCTCAGTTGTTATGGATTATAGAGTTAGAATGGTGAACCCATTTATCTTGAGGATTAGTAACCACCATAGTTTGCTAATGTGACTATTTATATTTGAGGCTTCGAGCGTAGTAATGATCGAATTAAGGATGTTATGGTGTATTAAACAATTCGATAATGGATTGTGGATTTTCCCTTGTCGGGAGACTTTGAATGAGGCTAGTTGAATCTTAGATAATTATGTTTGTTGCTTTGATTGTGTTTTGACTTTCGAAGATGAGAAAGTTCATTGCAAATTTAGGATAATGAGTTTGATGTAAATTGAATCAAGGGAATCTCGTGATTATGGAATATTTTTGTAGGAATTCTGATGTTTGAAAATGATGAGTTGCAAATTGGGTAAATTGTATTCTCTTGAGGATTTTGTTTATTAGTAGAGTAAGTGATGTCGAATTCTTGTAGATCTTCCTGCCGACTTCATCGTGATCTTCCTATCCCAAAGAGTTCGATTCGTTTCGTTTTTGCGTGTTTTGTATATATTTTGTTACCCTGAATTGTGTGTGAATTGTACGAGTCGCTCTATGTACGTGTAATGCCCTGTTATTTTATTTTATCTTTGATGAAACCTTTAAATTTCCATATTGTATTTCTAATTTAACTTTTCAAAGAAGTCTAAAGATGGATTGTGTACCGTCTTTTTGGAGAAAATAGATTTCTTTTGCTTTTATACCTGGATTTTGCGTTTGGTTGGATGTTTGGACTTGTTATTGGAGACGTCTGGTGACTAGTCCTGCACTTACTAACACTTGTTTGATTTTCGATTTCACTATTTCGACTTTAATTTGATTTGGATAAATTGAGTTCTCGTTCGCGACGGGCACTCTTGAGATCCGTAAGTAAGTTTCGCACTTATGAAAGATTTCCTTAAACTGTTTTCGAGAGGAACCTCGTTTCATAAATATTTCCCCTTATAAAAGTTTTCGTATTAATTTTGAAAACCGATTCTTATCCTTGATACTTTTGTTTTCTACTCTCAAGTTTCGACGACGAAACTTTTTAAAAGGTGGGGTGATTGTAACACCCGCAAATGTACCCTATTTTTATAGTGAAAATATTTTACGGATACTTTTCAGCAAAATTAAGTTTTAATTTAGAATTTTATTTTCCGATTCGAATTTAGAATTTCCGAGTTCGTATTTGGAATTTCCGCGAGTTTTCAAGTAAAACCCGTCTTAAGCCGTCATTGACTTTTGTTGACTTTTTCCTCATACTCCCTCATACTCCCCTTAACCTATTTTCATTCACACAAACACAACATTTCTTCTTCCTTAAGAAATCCCAAAACCTTGCCTCCATTTTTGATCCAAGCTTAGAATCGTCATAACTCATTCGTTTCTCGCTCAAATTCACGTAAGTTCGTCTTATTCTTCCCCTCTCATCTTCCTCTATCCGTATTGGTAATAAAATTACCGTCTTTCTCGCTTTTCAATTTATCCGTCTTTCTCAAAGGTGAATTATATTCATCTTTTATTATCTAATTGTAGGTGGAGACTAGGAAGGTTTAGAAATCGTTTAAAGTCGCATAAAGGTAACGGGGAAGGGTTACTCGATATCATTTACGTGTTTTATGTATTTTCTAGGCTAGTTATCGTATTTAGATTATGGTTAGTATGCTTAGGACTTGTGTTGTTGTTGATGGATGTTGTTAGTTGTTAATTGATATGAGAATTGATGGTTTGTGATGATAAATGAGGATTTTTGTTGTTGATAACATGTTTTATTATCCCGTGAAGGACGCTGGCTGCGTCGTGGGACGCTGGCTGCGTCGTGGGACGCTGGCTGCGTCGTGGGGCGCTAGCAGCGTTACGCGCGGCGGACTGCAGTTTTCCTGCATTGACCCCTTTTCGTAAAATGATCATATCTTCTTCGTTACTTGCTTGTTTTGAGCTTGTGACATCCCGTTGGAACCGTAAGAGGATAAGCTATCACCTCCATTTGAAATTTCTGCATTTTAATGTCTAGAACTCTAGTTATGACCGTTTGAAGTGGACCCTTGTTTTAGTTGGTTTCCAAACAACGTTGTTTTGGAGAGGTGATCTATGTTTTTATTCATTATGCTTCCTAAACTTGTTCTAATGCTTATGTATCATGTATTGATTCATTTTTATCATAGTTAAGTTTATAAAATTCCCTATTCTCTTGTTTTGTGACGGTTTTTGGTATGTCCCACTTTGAGTCGGTTTTTACAAAGGTTACGGTTTGAGCACTATTTTGTTATGTGCTTTGTACTCTCATTCCGTTGGCTACCTCCACGTTCATAAGGCTGGAATGTCGGAACGGGGATGTATCGTACTGCTTAATTGCATGTGTTAGTGGGCATACGACGACGTTGTTGGGAGTTGAAC
>JAIUZE010012685.1:0-11557 GCA_022085475.1 Heliosperma pusillum | reverse complement strand
AACTTGAATAGGAAACGCAAACCCGGATACTTGAGTTCCAATTACAAGTAGAACCGTACAATTGAAGAAAACTTAGAACTAAACTAAACTAAACTAAACTAAACTAGAAAAACTAAAACTAAATTAAACTAAGAAAGATGAGAGAAAGAAGAAAAACTAATCTAAAGAGAGAAGTGTTGTGTATGTTGTTGTTGTTGTTCAAATTGTGTGTGATGCATAGGGTATTTATAGGGTAGAGAGGCTGCTGTGATTCGTCCAAATTCATACCCTAGACAACCTAATAAAGCACTCCATTAAGACTTTGTAGAAGAAGAGCCACAGAAGCGTTCATCAGCGACATACCCGATGGGCATAATGGATCCCAGATAGGGGAAGTTGCAATCTTGGTCCCAATTGACTTCGTCTCATCTCTTTGGTACGTGACTTATCTACCATGACTTCCATGACTTTAGATTCGAAAGGGGACGTAACTAACACCTCGGGCCCTCATTCCTCCTATTTGAAGCTTGATCCGTCCCCAAGGATAAGGGCAGGAAGCATGAGTTTTAGACGACTTTCGTCGACGATTGCAAACCGTCGCAACTTGTGCATATGAGCTAGGCACGACTTGAAACTTGTTCCCTTGACTCGGAACCTCTAGATCTTATATTTATCGCAGGTTCATTCTTAACCTCACGTAACGTCCTGGTTAGCTTACTCCTTGCTCATATTGCCTTCAAATGGACGGGATTTAAGTAGAACGACTCAATTCCTACAAATGACAGTTAAGCACGAGAAATACTGCCCAAAATGAGGAGATTAGCTTCATAAACCCTTCTTAAAGTGAGATTATAAACCATATCAAAATCGAGCTTAAAGGAGGGGATAAAATCATACAATTTAAACTTATCAAATTCCCCCAAGATAAACCCTGGCTTGTCCTCAAGCAAGAATTACAATAACAAACATGACCAAGGACAAAAGGGGACGAGCAACAAATCAATCCAACCAAAATGGCAAATCCCATTCAAGTAGCCTTATAGAGCACAAGAAAAAAACACTTCCGAAACAACGTGGGCATAGGAAAATGCAAAACAGGTTGAGATTACATAAACGGCGGAGCATGAAGAAAAATCAAAAGAGAACTTTTCGGGCTCTTTGCCAGGATCTTGACAATGGACTCTCACGGTTGCCACTCAACACTCAAATTTTTATATAAATCAAGGACAAGTATTTATATTGAATGGCACTTCTGATGATGGTTTCGTCATCAAAACAAACATCAAAGATAAACCCTACATAAGTAGTATAAAGGGGTCGAATCCACGAGGATGGAGGGGTCAACTACAAGTCCGATCGAGTCCTATTCTAGCCTAACAAAGGTTGGATTGGAAAATTAACTAAAAACTAGGAAATGCAAGTAATCACTAAATAACAAGGGGAAGACAATTAAGGGAAAAACTAAGGTAAAGGGGTCACCTTAGGGGGATTAATGGGTTAGTTTAGTAATTAGCAAATGGGTAATAAATTCGAGTAGGATTAATTGCTAATGTCTCAACAATTAACAATCATCAACAAAGCCATCGCATTTGTCTCAAATCGCCCATATAAACACTAGTCTAATCATCTCTACCACCGTCGCTTAAGAGATAATCAAACGATACTTGATAAAATGGGCAACTTTCGTTTACACATTTCATCAAACACTTAGTGTGCATATGGGTAATACCCAAATTCTTACCACAAATCTACTAATTACCCAACTAATTATCCCACATAATTCTCCCTTAGGCTTCCCCTAAACCCTAGAAGGAAACTACTCACTCATTCTAAGGGAAATCAAACAACTAAAGGCAATGAATAGTGAAATAAACATCATGCTAAGGAAATGAATAATTATAGCAATCAAATGATAAACAATAAACTAGAAGTGAAAATAAATTGCATAAATAACAAAAAGATGAGAAATTTATACCAACAAGCTTGTATTAGTGAATAGGAGGAATGTCTTCACCCCAAAATCCTCAATACAAACCCAAAACTAAGATAATTCTACTAAGAAAGACTAGATCTACCAACTTGAAATGAGAAATTAAGTTTAATTAGGGAACGATTAAGAGAGTAATTAGTGCTTAATAGAGGTTACAAATTATCTAGGGTTTTGTGCTAAGAGATAATGAAAAGCTGCTTACAAAATATTAGGGGAAGGGTATATATAGGTATCTCAAAAATTAAGAAAGAAAATAGAAGAAGAGTCAAAAATGCGGAGCTGTGTTCCTGGCCGGTCGACCGGCCGCCGGTCGTCTGGCCGGCCGGGAGCACATCAGTAGCTTCATTTTCTCGTCTTCCAAAATTCTTCTAAGCATGGGAAATGTGTTCCCAGCCGGGTGACCGGCCGCCGGTCTTCCACCGGCCTGGAGCACCATTTCATTCTCATGAACTTTCTGATGTAGTGCAGGCCGGGTAGGCGACCGGCCGCCGGTCGACCGGCCGGCGCTACCTGAGCCATTTCTTCCCTTTCTCTTCTTCTTTCCTTTGTGGGTATGTAGTCTAGGCCGGGTGGCCGGCCGCCGGTCAGTTGGCCGCCCTGTGCCACCTGAAGGCTCCTTTCCTCATTCTTCTTCTCGTCTTCGAATCCCGACTCATGCATGACCTTTATGCTCCGATTTCTTCATTTCCGCCTTAACTCCTACAAATTAAGATCGATATTCATAGCACGGGAAATCGGGGAGCAAAATGCAATCAAGGGCACGCAAATCCGTGTAAACGGACCAAAATGGGGACGAAAATGAGAGGAAAAATGTGACTAATTAAATGCTTATCAAAATTTCCCACACTTAAGACTTACTCGTCCTCGAGTAAGTAAACAAGATTCGAGACCCATAAGTACCCTTATTCAACACTACACTAATACTAAGGCTACTACCTAAACTACTAATAATATCCGACGGCAGGCAATTAACGGGCCTCCTCCGTCCCTTCAACTCACAACGAGATACTCATGAGGTAGAGTACCTCCTTGCAAGGCAAGTAGGGGCTTGCTCAAAATCGCGACGCATCCAAATGAAAAACACGTAAGAACACGACAAAGATGCATCTAACAAAAGAAAAAATCACATGCCTCATCCATGTGACGGAAATATCTAAAAGGAAAACCGTCTAAATAATGCATGATCCTTATAAGCCACTAATATCATAAAGCATGGAAAAATATTCGCCTCCTAGCGGTGCAAGTCTAATGATAATTTTGAACCCCGTCTACTATTTGCTTGGTCAAAAGCGATAAAATGGAAGATGAAAATGAAATCCTCGTGACGTTATTAAGCACAATAGCATATGGAATTCACGTTTCTCAAATAAATGAGACACAAGGATCGTCCCGTCTCACTATGCAACTCAAGGGCAAATGATTCAAGAAGGATAAAAGGAAAATGATATTTGAGTCTAATTGCTTGCAAGATTTTCATTTCAACACTTTGCTTTTTTTTTTTTTTTTTCTTTTTCTTTCTTTTTGATTTGCATTTTGGTTTGCAATTTTTGGCATGAAAGCACACGGTTTCCGTCAAGGACATGCGGTCGGAACCAACAATAGGGGTATCCCCACCGTAGTGGCATCGAAAGGGACCCTAGATATGGGCCCACTAGAATCCCTAGAAGTTCCGTTTTGCATTTCCTCGACGAAAACAAGAAAAGATGATAATTGACTCAATATTTTTAGCTTGTTTGATTTGTTTCCTTTGTTGAGCAAAAGTGGAAGAACAATGAATCAAGGTTGGTTGCATAGCGAGAACGGTCACCTAAGAATCCTTTCTACCATCGGAATATTCACATCAATTGAGGTTGTCGAGATGGAATAAGCGCAAACTCGTGACTCAGCATTAGTAGACGGGTCAAAACTCACTAGAAATGCACAACCCAGGGCGTCTAAAATTCCACGATTAAGATGAACACTTTATGAATAAAAAAGTAGCAAAAAGGGACTATGCACATTCAACAAGTTTTCCAAAAAGACAATTATTAAAATATTTTTCTAAATGCAACTATATGCCATGATGCAATCTAGCATATATACAACCTAAATGCACATGCTCTAACCGACTATATGACACATAAGCTAATGTTATCTCCTAACAGCACACAAGTGGCACACACGCCAATCAACAAAATTCACACCATCGTCATCAACACATCTCATCCTCAAATAAGAAGAAAAGGAGATAAGGGAGAAGAGAAATAGGAAAGATCTCACCAAAGCGTCTTCATTTTCCCTTTTTCGTGCCTCTTATGATGTGGGGCGCACCTATGAATGGAGACAAACAGAAACACACGGCAATATATACAAAATAAACTATATACAAACTAATCTAAACATATTTTTTTGGAAAATTTTCAAATTTTTCGATTTTAGGCATTTTTTGACTTTTTTCAAAAATCAACGATATATACAAAAGAATATACAAAGGAAATAAAATCCTCCCCACAATTAAGTCTTACTCGTCCTCGAGTAAGTGACTCAAATATGAAAAGAGGAGAAAAAAAAAAAAAAACGAAAAATAAGACAAGTTTTTGGTTTTTGGTTTTTTTTTTTTGGATTCCCTCCCCACACTTAGGTACTTACATGGTGTGAGGGGTGAATTAAAAACAAATAACATGTTTTTGGGTTTTAAATATTTTGAAAAATAAAAACTTGTTTTTGGGGTTTTTGATTTTTGATGAATATTCACAATATTCACAATATATACAAGAGGGGTAGTTATGCAAAAGAACTAATTCTAAATGAAATGCATGAACTAAATAAAATTCCTAAAGCTAAATGCAAAATGATATAATACAAGTGCATGATCTAAGTAAATGCAAACTACACTATATGCTAATCTAGAGTCTCGTTGTGGTGGTAAGGTGCATAAATGCAAGCCCCTCATGGGGGTACCTCCCACAAGAAAGTCTAGTGTGCCATATCAGAGTCTCGTCGTGGCGGTAAAATGCATAAATGCACGCCCCTCATGGGGGTACCAACCACGGGAAAGTCTAAAAATGACACCTAACAAAATGCAACTACGCTATATGGATGCAAGGCTAAAAATGTGACGATATTTTACAAAATTAAATTCTAATGCAAGCCTAAATGAATGCAACTAAATGGAGAACTAAACTAGGATATAATACAAGTATCTAAATGCATGCAAAAATATAAACATGATGAAGATTTGGATTAAAAGGGATCATACTCATGGGTGTCCCGCCTCAGGAGTAGCCAGTAAAGTCAGTGGATGTAGTGTCAAAATGGCCACAACCGGCCTCAGTATAGGACGCATCTACATCTCTGGCTCCCGACCCAGAGCCGCCACCCTCCACAATCTCGAACCGGGGACCCATCCTATCAAACCACGCGGCATTCTGTGCCGCAGTCTCGGGGTCCACCTCCTCCTCATCAACTACCGGTTGTGCAAAAACCGGCGCAGAATAGTAATCATGCTGGACATTGAAGTCCCCAAATACCCTCGAACCCTGATCATACCCACCCTCGAGCCACATAAAATAGGATGGATGTGGGCCAATTGGCTCCCTATACCCCTCCCTACACCAGTTATCGTAAGAAGGGTATTGGCCAAGAGCCAAGTCGTAGTACATCCTATCCATCCTCTGGGACAATAGAGCTCTCTCCCTGGCTTCCTCCTCTCTCCACTTAGCCGCCGCCTCTCTATCCTTAGCCGTCGCCTCGGAGGCCAAATTCATATCGGCCATGAACTGAATCAAAGAAGGATCCAAAGGTGGGTAGCTAGGAGTGGTGGAAGTGGATGCCTCGGGTTGGGACGATTGAGGCCAAGGACGCCATTGTTGTTGATGGAAAAAGGAGGGGTTCACATAAGGCATGGTGGTGGGAGTGGGGCCTTGCTGCTCTCTCCTATAGGTAGTGACGGGGGCAGTGGGATCTGGCGTGAAAGCGGTGATTGGAGCTAGTTGATCTTCCGGGTTATCTTCAACTGGTGGTGGAGGGTTCTCCTCCTCTAGGGGGAGAAGATAGTGCGGACTATCGGGAACAACTTTCATTGCCGCACTATTCGGGAGGGGAATAGAGTTTACCCCTCGGATCCTCCAATACAATTTCCCGTCCTCAACTCGCTTAACGACCCACTCAAGCTTCGATGTAATATACTCCTCCGTCAACAAAGAACATCCTCCCAAACACCTCAAATTTCTCTCATCTAGAGCATTCTTGCAAAGGGCATGGGCAATCTTAGTAACAATACCCCCAATGTGGATACCGCTAGGGCTAAATGGATCATTAGCCACTTTCTGGAAGTGTAGAGCGACATGGTGACCAATGTTGACCCCAAATTTACTCGGCTTTTGAAACAAATAAGCCGCCAAAATCGAGAGCTCATCGGCCCAAAAATTATGACACTCCTCCCTCCCAAACAATGACCAACCCATAAAACGATGCCAAATCCGAATAGGAGCATTGTGACAAGCATTAGCTGGCTTTTTAGCCCCCTTCTCAACTTCCATCCCCGAGATTGCAGTCCACACATCATTCAAATTAAAGGTTTCGGGGACTTTAAGACTTTTGAAATTTAACACCCAAAACCTTGCAAAATCTCTCCAGGGAAAGGGTGAAAGCAGTATTAAGAATTTGGAAGGTGACCGTCTTAACCATGCCAGTGTTCCGGTCTTTCTCATGACTATAAGTGCTCAAGAACTCCCAAGTAAGACGGGGGTAAGTACGGAAATGTTGACCGTAAAGTTTCCCCATCCCTAAACCTTTAAAAAGCTCAAGGGTGACCGTATCAAGGCCGAAATTACGCATACTATTCCGACAAATGAAACGGGAATGGGGAAGGTTGCGGCGTTTTAGACATTGAAACTTACCTCGCGCAATCTCGCTATTGAAGATGATATCCTGAAAGTCGGCATCCGGACCCATTCCCGCCGTTACTTGTTGGAGCCTAGCCTCCAACTCCGCCTCAAGCTGAGCCCTTGTTCTCTTCATTGGTGGTTGTTGAGCCATTGAGTTTTTGTGATAGTCAATTGAAAGAGGGAAAAAATTAGGGAAAAATTGGGGTTTTGAGTTGGGGGATGAATTTGTGTGATGTAGTGGGTTATTTGTTGGGTTGATTGTTGGATTGATTGAGTTTTGTGGTGATTTTAGTGAAGTATTTGTGGGATTTTGAAGGAAGAAAGAGAAAGAAAGAAGACGAAATGAAGAAGAATGAAGGAAAAATTAGGCTCACGAGTGAAATAAAGCTCTCGGGTGTGTTCTGGGCCGGTCGGGGCACCGGCGCCATTGATGATGGTTTCGTCATCAAAACAAACATCAAAGATAAACCCTACATAAGTAGTATAAAGGGGTCGAATCCACGAGGATGGAGGGGTCAACTACAAGTCCGATCGAGTCCTATTCTAGCCTAACAAAGGTTGGATTGGAAAATTAACTAAAAACTAGGAAATGCAAGTAATCACTAAATAACAAGGGGAAGACAATTAAGGGAAAAACTAAGGTAAAGGGGTCACCTTAGGGGGATTAATGGGTTAGTTTAGTAATTAGCAAATGGGTAATAAATTCGAGTAGGATTAATTGCTAATGTCTCAACAATTAACAATCATCAACAAAGCCATCGCATTTGTCTCAAATCGCCCATATAAACACTAGTCTAATCATCTCTACCACCGTCGCTTAAGAGATAATCAAACGATACTTGATAAAATGGGCAACTTTCGTTTACACATTTCATCAAACACTTAGTGTGCATATGGGTAATACCCAAATTCTTACCACAAATCTACTAATTACCCAACTAATTATCCCACATAATTCTCCCTTAGGCTTCCCCTAAACCCTAGAAGGAAACTACTCACTCATTCTAAGGGAAATCAAACAACTAAAGGCAATGAATAGTGAAATAAACATCATGCTAAGGAAATGAATAATTATAGCAATCAAATGATAAACAATAAACTAGAAGTGAAAATAAATTGCATAAATAACAAAAAGATGAGAAATTTATACCAACAAGCTTGTATTAGTGAATAGGAGGAATGTCTTCACCCCAAAATCCTCAATACAAACCCAAAACTAAGATAATTCTACTAAGAAAGACTAGATCTACCAACTTGAAATGAGAAATTAAGTTTAATTAGGGAACGATTAGGAGAGTAATTAGTGACTAAAAGAGGTTACAAATTATCTAGGGTTTTGTGCTAAGAGATAATGAAAAGGCTGCTTACAAAATATTAGGGGAAGGGTATATATAGGTATCTCGAAAATTAAGAAAGAAAATAGAAGAATTGACGAAATGCGGATTTGTGTTCCTGGCCGGTCGACCGGCCGCCGGCCCTCTGACCGGCCTGGAGCACATCAGTGTCTTCATTTTTCTCGTCTTCAAAATTCTTCTAAGTATGAAAAGTGGGGGTCCTGGCCGGTCGACCGGCCGCCGGCCTCATACCGGCCTGGAACACGAAATGCTCATCAAATGCATACTGATGTAGTGCAGGCCGGGTAGGCGACCGACCGCCGGGTGACCGGCCGGCGCTACCTGGGCCTTTTCTTCACCTTCTCTTTTTCCTTAATTCGTGGGGTTGTGGTCTGAGCCGGGTGGCCGGCCGCCGGTCAATGGACCGGCCTGCGCCACCTGAAGCTCTTTTCCTCATTCTTCTTCTCATCTCCGAATCCCGACTCATGCAAGACCTTTATGCTCCGATTTCTTCATTTCCGCCTTAATTCCTACAAATTAAGATCGACAATCATAGTACGGGAAATCGGGGAGCAAAATGCAATCAAGGGCACGCAAATCCGTGTAAACAGACCAAAATGGGGATGAAAATGAGAGGAAAATGTGACTAATTAAATGCTTATCAAAAATTCCCCACACTTAAGACTTACTCGTCCTCGAGTAAGTAAACAAGATTCGAGACCCATAAGTACCCTTTTTCAACACTACACTAATACTAAGGCTACTACCTAGACTACTAATAATATCCGACGGTAGGCAATTAACGGGCCTCCTCCGTCCCTTCAACTCACAACGAGATACTCATGAGGTAGAGTACCTCCTTGCAAGGCAAGTAGGGGCTTGCTCAAAATCGCGACGCATCCAAATGAAAAACACGTAAGAACACGACAAAGATGCATCTAACAAAAGAAAAAGCACATGCCTCATCCATGTGACGGAAATATCTAAAAGGAAAACCGTCTAAATAATGCATGATCCTTATAAGCCACTAATATCATAAAGCATGGAAAAATATTCGCCTCCTAGCGGTGCAAGTCTAATGAAAATTTCGAACCCCGTCTACTATTTGCTTGGCCAAGAGCTATAAAATGGAAGATGGAAATGAAATCCTCGTGACGTTATTAAGCACAATAGCATATGGAATTCACGTTTCTCAAATAAATGAGACACAAGGGTCGTCCCGTCTCACTATGCAACACAAAGGCGAATGATCCAAGATGGATTAAAGGAAAAGGATATTTGAGTCTAATTGCTTGCAAGATTTTCATTTCAACACTTTGCTTTTTTTTTTTTTCTTTTTCTTTCTTTTTGATTTGCATTTTGGTTTGCAATTTTTGGCATGAAAGCACACGGTTTCCGTCAAGGACATGCGGTCGGAACCAACAATAGGGGTATCCCCACCGTAGTGGCATCGAAAGGGGGCCTAGATATGGGCCCACTAGAATCCCTAGAAGTTCCGTTTTGCATTCCTCGACGAAAACAAGAAAAGATGATAATTGACTCAATATTTTCAGCTTGTTTGATTTGTTTCCTTTTTTGAGCAAAAGTGGAAGAACAATGAATCATGGTTGGTTGCATAGCAAGAACGGTCACCTAAGAATCCTTTCTACCATCGGAATATTCACATCAATTGAGGTTGTCGAGGTGGAATAAGCGCAAACTCGTGACTCGGCATTAGTAGACGGGTTAAAACTCACTAAAAATGCACAACCCAGGGCGTCTAAAATTCCACGATTAAGATGAACACTTTATGAATAAAAAAGTAGCAAAAAGGGACTATGCACATTCAACAGGTTTTCCAAAAAGACAATTATTAAAACATTTTTCTAAATGCAACGATATGCCATGATGCAATCTAGCATATATATACAACCTAAATGCACATGCTCTAACCGACTATATGACACATAAGCTAATGCTATCTCCTAACAGCACACAAGTGGCACACACGCCAATCAACAAAATTCACACCATCGTCATCAACACATCCCATCCTCAAATAAGAAGAAAAGGAGATAAGGGAGAAGAGAAATAGGAAAGGTCTCACCAAAGCGTCTTCATTTTCCCTTTTTCGTGCCTCATATGATGTGGGGCGCACCTATGGATGGAGATAAAAAGAAACACACGGCAATATATACAAAATAAACTATAAACAAACTAATCTAAACATATATTTTTTGGAAAATTTTCAAATTTTTCGATTTTTAGGCATTTTTCAACTTTTTTTCAAAAATCAACGATATATACAAAAGAAATAAATCCTCCCCACACTTAAGTCTTACTCGTCCCCGAGTAAGTGACTCAAATATGAAAGGAGGGAAAAAAAAAAAACAAAAGGAAAACAAAACAATTTTTTGGGTTTTTCAAATTTTTTGGGAATTCCCTCCCCACACTTAGTATTTACATGGTGTGAGGGGTGAATTCAAAACAAATAACATGTTTTTGGGTTTTAAATATTTTGAAAAATAAAAACTTGTTTTTGGGGTTTTTGATTTTTGATGAATATTCACAATATGAACAATATATACAAGAGGGTTAGTTATGCAAAAGAACTAATTCTAAATGAAATGCATGAACTAAATAAAATTCCTAAAGCTAAATGCAAAATGAAATAATACAAGTGCATGATCTAAGTAAATGCAAACTACACTATATGCTAATCTAGAGTCTCGTTGTGGTGGTAAGGTGCATAAATGCAAGCCCCTCATGGGGGTACCTCCCACAAGAAAGTCTAGTGTGCCATATCGGAGTCTCGTCGTGGCGGTAAAATGCATAAATGCACGCCTCTCATGGGGGTACCAACCACGGGAAAGTCTAAAAATGACACCTAACATAATTCAACTACGCTATATGGATGCAAGGCTAAACATGTGACGATATTTTACAAAATTAAATTCTAATGCAAGCCTAAATGAATGCAACTAAATGGAGAACTAAACTAAGATATAATACAAGTATCTAAATGCATGCAAAAATATAAACATGATGAAGATTTGGATTAAAAGGGATCATACTCATGGGTTTCCGGCCTCAGGAGAATCCGCCAAAGTCAGAGGATGTAGTATCAAAATGGCCACCACCGGCCTCAGTATAGGACGCATCTACATCCCTGGCTCCCGAACCAGAGCCGCCACCCTCCACAATCTCGAACCGGGGACCCATCCTATCGAACCACTCGGCATTCTGTGCCGCAGTCTCTGGGTCCACCTCCTCCTCATCAACTACCGGTTGTGCAAAAACCGGCGCAGAATAATAATCATGCTGGACATTAAAGTCCCCAAATACCCTCGAACCCTGATCATACCCACCCTCGGGCCACATAAAATAGGACGGATGCGGACCAATGG
>JAIUZE010012684.1:0-27183 GCA_022085475.1 Heliosperma pusillum | reverse complement strand
TTTATTTTCAAATCTCTTGAAGAAGCTATTCGTACTCTCTGATCTTTGTGTGGTTTTTAAAATGTTTCCCATTGGCACATTCCTGAAATAAGCGGGGATCCACTGGTCTCGTTCTGCAAACTTGTCAGTCAACCATTTATGTCCTTCTAACGAGAACTCACTCATGACCTTCTCCCAATTCTCTTCAAATTCCTCAGGCTCTATGTCGTCATTCCAGACAACATTGTTCAGACGGCTTAAGAACTCAGTTTCTTTGCAAATTTTGCTCCCAACCTTGTCTGTTACTTTTTTCATAATGTGCCACATGCAAAAGCGATGTCTAGCTATTTTGAACACGGCTGCAAAATCACAAAATCACATTATCTCATATTTTCAAGATCATTGTTTAATCTCATATTATGTCATAATGTGCCACATGCAAAAGCTATGTCTAACAAATGATGTCTCTCGATTCACCAAAAAGTATAACTAAATGATTCACCAAGTTTCACAGAACAATGTCTAATATTCACAGAAAAAGGTCTGAGATTCACCAAATAAGAAAAAGAGTAAGAACAGGTGATTTTAACCAAGTTTCACAAAAAAGGCTCTAATATTAACTAAACAAGGTCTAAGATTCACCAAATAAGAAAAAGAGTAAGAAGAGGTCATTTTAACCAAGTTTCACAAAAAAGGCTCTAAGATTCACTAAATAAGGTCTGAGATTCACAGACAGACCTGGAACTGCAATTATTATTGCTGGGTCTTGGTCAGTGATGATGTAATGTGGTTCTTTGCCACCCATTATTTTCAAAAATTGCTGAAACGCCCAAATAAATGCACCATCGTCCTCATGGTCTAAAAGAGCACATCCAAAAGTTACCGATTTCTTATGATGGTCAATGCCAGTGAAAGGCGTGAATTTCATGTTGTATTTGTTTATTCCATATGTAGGATCAAATGAAAATGCATCACCAAACAATGCGTAAGATCTCTTGGACACCGCATCTGTCCAAAAAATCCTTGTCAAAGATCCGTCACTATCCGTTTCATAAGCAAATGCCAACCCTTTCGTTTCTTTAAGGGTTTCCAAACGCGATATGAACATTTGTCCATCCTTACAGTTAAGTAGACACTTCACATTCCGTTGAAAATTCTTGAATTGCCTAAGGGAAGCTCCCACATTTTCAACACCCTCTGCTTGCTCCTTGCATAAGTTGTATGTTAAACTAGGCCCAACATTCACTCTCGAATTCTGGATAATCAACTGCTTATGATATGCTTCCAATTTATTTATATTTTCTGCAAGTTTCTCGAATTCCCTATCTTTCACCGGAGTCAGTGGGTGATTGTGACCCTCGTAGAATAGTTGAATCTTGTACATGCCTTTTTCGAAAATGAATTTGATCATCACACCCCCACCTTTTAATCTTGGTTATCCTGGTACATGTTCGCCTATTAGAACTCTCAGCCTCATCTCCACCTCCACCCTTTTTTGCGCCGGTTTTAGCAGTTGATTTTGTCTTCGTTTGTGCACCAGCTTGGGGAGGACGTCTTTTCCTCTTATTAAAACCTTCACGATGGCAAACCATGACTTTTGTTCGAATAATACCATCATGAAACCTCTTAGTTGAAGACAGCCTTCCTTCAAACCCACAAGCAATAGCATAAATTTTGTAGAACATAATCGCTAACTCTAAGTCCACAAATGTTTTGCCAATCACCGGTGTAAACTTCTCTTCAATCCTACTTATCCATTGCTCACTACCACACGGTGTGTAAGTTACCAAAGTAGTAGGCGTGGAAATAGTTGGCATTGTAGGGGTTGTTGAGACAACAGTAGAAACCTCACCATCCTGACCAGAACTACCAACATTAGAGCAAAGATCCTCACCACAACCGACACGAGGCGTCACACCATAACTGACAAGAATTAGAGCGTTGGAGTTGACATTGGAATCAACACCTAAGGAGATAAAAGGTTCAACAAAATCAGATTAACAAGAACTCAAACAAGCTGTATAATTCACAAAACGAGGCCTACAAGATTCACAAAATAATAGACACAGCAAGTATCAAGTTTCATAATATTATCTTTTACTTTCACAAAACAAGTTCTAAGTTTCACAAAAAAATCTCTAATATTCACAAACAATAGAATAGAGCAGAGAAGATGATTTTAACCACTTAGCTAGTAGTCAGTTTTATAATATTATCTTCTAGGTTCACAAAACAAGCTCTAAGTTTCACAAAACAAGGTCTAAGTTTCACTGAACAAGGACTGTGATTCACAAAATAAGGAAACGAGCAAAGTACATGATCTTATTAATTTCGATCAAGTTTCAGAGTATTATCTTTTATATATTCACAGATGAAGCTTCAATATTCACTAAACAAGGACTCAGATTCACAAACTTAACATATGAATTCATAAAACACAATCTATGATTCATAAAACATTAATTAGCGTAAAAAAAAAATACCTGTTTCAACCGTTGTATTATCAGCAATCGTTGCGATATCTACAATCTCCATAGCAATTACAGCTGCAAATCGACGAAAATAATGTAATAAGTAAATCGCAAGCCTTTTATCATCAAGGAAATATCAATCGATCGTTATATCATCGATTTATGATCGATTTAGGATTGAATTAACTGGAAAATACCTGGAAATCTTCGTCTTTGATTGATTGATGGAATGATCAATTACCTAGATGAATGATCAAAAATAAACTTATGCAATTGATTGTTGGAAATCTTCGTCTTCTCTCGAAAATTTGAATGAATGATCGATTGAATTACCTAAATTTATGCAATTGATTGAATGATGCAATTAACAAACTTATATGATTGATTGAGTTACCTAAATTTATGCCTGAAGATATCAATCTGTGATATTATAAAGATTTTATGAAGATTTTATGAAGATATATTTTTTGTTAGTTTTTTAGAGAGAGATGGGTTAAGTGTTTTGGGCTTTTTATTTTTTTAGAGAGAGAAATGATTTTGGGTCAAATGAAAAGTTAGGAATGACCCCAACAATTTTTCAGCCCAATGCATATTAGAAATTAGGTGTCAGTCCAACAAAGTCTGAGATTCACATGATAAGGTCTCAGATTCACAAAACAAAGTCTCAGATTCACATATTAAGGTCTGAGATTCACAAAACAAACAAAGTCCAAGTTTAATGGATGAATTTGGTGAGGCTAGCCGCCTCGCCATAATTAGCTGCCTCACCGGATCCGGTCTCTATGTATATATATATATATATATATATATATATATATATATATATATATTCATTTCAAGAACACGATCAACGCATACGGGAAGACGTCTTCAAATTTACCCATTTCACAATAAGCAAGATAACAGTAGAAAACTCAAACAACCCAACATCTAATACAATATAGTTTATCAAATTAATATTTTACAGAGGAGTGTAGTGAGGAATTGGGGGATAATGTAACACCCGCAAATGTACCCTATTTTTATAGTAAAAATATTTTACGGATACTTTTCAGCGAAATTTAGTTTTAGTTTAGAATTAAATTTTCCGTGTCGAATTCAGAATTTCCGAGTCCGTATTTGCATTTTACGCGAGATTTCAAGTAAATTCCGTCTTAAGTCGTCTTTGACTTTTTTCTTGACTTTTCCACTTACTCACCTTACATATACTCCCTCCTAACCCTAACCTAACTCACACATCTCAACATTTCTTTCTTCCTCACTAAGAAAACCCCAAAAACATAACTTCCATTTTTGATCCGTCTTAGAATCATCGCTACTCCTTCGTTACTCGCTTAAATTCACGTAAGTTCGTCTTATTCCTTCCCTCTCATCTTCCTCTATCCGTTTTGGTAATAAAATTACCGTCTTTCTCGCTTTTCAATTTATCCGTCTTTCTCAAAGGTGAATTATATTCATCTTTTGTCGTCTTTGTTTAGGTGGAGACTTTCTAGACCCCGACAAAGATTACTATCTAGTAGAGGAAGGTTTAGAAATCGTTTAAAGACGCATAAAGGTAACGGTGAAGGGTTACTCGATATCATTTACGTGTTTTACATGCTTTATATGTTAGAATTCGTATTTAGAATACGATTAGTAAGCTTAGGATTCATGTTATTGATAATGATTGTTGTTAGTTGATGAGTGTTGATGATGTATAATGATTGTTGATAATTATTAGAAGTTAAATATGAGAATTGAAATGGATTGAGCAAGTGAAGGAAGTTCACGGATGAACTGGGGTTCCCAGCCGGGTGACCGGCCGTCGGTCTGCCCACCGGCTGGGAACACATCAGTAGGAAAGTTGGAATTTTTGTGTAGTGATGGTCCTGGCCGGGTGCCCGGCCGCCGGCCTCCAGACCGGCCTGGAACACACTGCTCTGTTTTTTTGTGATTTTTGGTTTTGGCTTGATGCGCGAGCCGGGGTACCGGCCGGCAACGCGGCTGCATATTTTTCTTAAGATTTCTAAAACTCGTAATTTATAATAGTTTGCATGGTTCGTTTATCGTATAATTTTACGTAGTGACTTATAATATTAATGTTTTGAATATATGATATTTCATTCGCTTGTATCACATGTTTTGTGACGGTTTTTGGTATGTTCTACTTTGAGTCGGTTTTTACAAATGTTACGGTTTGAGCACTATTTTGTTATGTGCTTTGTACTCTCATTCCCTTGGCTACCTCCACGTTCGTAAGGCTGGAATGTCGCAACGGGGAGGTATCCTACTGCTTAATTGCATATGTAGTTGGCATACGACGACGTTGTTGGGAGTTGAACGCATTGCGTTGATCGACCCGGCCGTCAAATGTTGTGTACTTGCGAGGTGGTGGTTATTTGCATGTAGCGTACTGCTTGTATGTGGCGCGAGCTCTTTCGCCTTTTCGTGAATTATCGACCGAATTTGGGGTACTCGGCGTCAATGATTGACCGAGTCTTGGATGCGAAATTCATCGCATGTCGAATCGGAAAATGGTTATTCCGAGAGTCTGGCCAGGGTTTAGACTAGGACCGTATTATTACGTCGTCCTACAGGAGGAAATTAGTCTACATATACGAAATGTCATCGTGTATGCGTTCAGGGAAAATGCTTATCTCGTGGATGCCTGTTAATCATACTTACCATGTACACGGTGCTAGTGCGTTTCATTTACCGTGAGAGAGGTCGTCAATGTATTGTTATGTGTGGATGGATGATTACATGATTGATTATTCATGATCATACCATGACTT
The DNA here is from genome assembly GCA_022085475.1 of Heliosperma pusillum. Lineage (NCBI taxonomy): Eukaryota > Viridiplantae > Streptophyta > Magnoliopsida > Caryophyllales > Caryophyllaceae > Heliosperma > Heliosperma pusillum. Next base: position 21,959 of record JAIUZE010012684.1, on the reverse strand, counting down.
GGCATGGTTTGTTTAATTTGTCGAGTCTCAATCTTATCAAACTTATACCGCTAACGGTGAGATGTAAGCCCTAGTGAGCGTATTCGGTTGTCTAAGAGTGTCTTCCCCGAGTCTTTGTATAACATGATGGATTCGGATTTGTTTTCCATATGCTCTTATCTTTACATATTGAATTGCCTATCTATCCTTATCGTATTTCACATGTATATCTATATATGCATGTTTCTACTTTTGTATTTCCTTTTATGTACGTTTAATGTGGTATGGCTGGGAGAACCCGGAGTTACTCCCCACTGACTGTGGCGTTCATGTTTTTCATGAATGAACAGGTTGCTTGATTGGATGGCTTTTTGCTTGTGCTATTTTGGGTTCGGGTGTGAGCTAGCGGGCGTGGTCCCTGGATTGAAACACCTCTAGACGATTTTAGCTAGTTGCTAATAACTTTGTTGTTGGATAACATTTTAAGAGACTACGTCTCTTGTAGTATTTTGTATTTGGTTTGTAACATCTGACACTCCTCGTATTTTCTATTGGCATGTAAAAAGTTTTAAAAACACCGTATTTCCGCTATTTAAATCACATGCTTGTATGTTTTATTTCCGCATTCGCGAGGGTTGTCACAGATAAATTGAAGAAGCCTTTCTTGGATCACCAATTTCCATTATAGTTTATCAAATCAGTAGAGTTTATCATATATAATCTCAGCAAAACGCAATAATTTATATAATATAACAATAATCAATAGTATGATGTAAATAGGATGCTACTTTGTATAATTTTCATAAAGATGAAAGCGATAATTTAAAAATCGACAATAAAATTACCTTTGATGTTGTTATCGCTAACGCAGGTCGACGGAGTTCGTGGTTGACGGTGGAGGCACAGTCGATGGTGGACTTAGTAGAGGTTGCGTAAGTAACGGTTACTCATGGATGGTGGCGTGAGCAGAGGCGTGTAGACGGTTGAAGCAGAGTTGTGGAGGCAGTGTCGATGGTGAAAGCAGTAGAGGCGTTTAGATGGAGTTGCTATTAAAAATAATCAATTGGGTGAATACAAAGGGATGCAATGTGAAGGGGTTGGAGACATAATTGGGGTTTTTGAATTGATTCAGTATTATTGATGAGATACTAATAGAGGGTTTTAATTTTTATGTTATAATAATGTCGGTTAAATTTACAACCGACACAAATAGATTATGTTTTCATGGCGGTTGTAATTACAACCGACACAAATAAATAGATGGCGGTTTTTTCTGGAAAAAAACATTAACATTTATCATTATATTAAGCATTGTTACTAACGTCGGTTAAGACTAACAACCGCCACATTATCATAATGGTGGCGTTTCCAATTTGAAACCGCCATAAATAATGTTCATTTTCGCGTTGGTTCTTATTTTCATCCGCCACAAAAGACTTTCTACACCATAAAAATTAGTTTCCCGCCAATATTTTGGCCTTTTAGTAGCGCTTTTTTTGCAACTGCCACGAAAACTGTGTCACGATAGGGTTTTTTCTACTAGTGATTAAGAACATGGCAATACTAAATAAGATATCGGCGACACCGAGTATAACTCGTGTCTCGACACACAATCACACTTAACACTACTATCATAGTCATGGACTGAATTTTTTGGCCTTATGGCCGATACAACTCATAATAAATTGTCTCAAACATTAACAATTCTCAAAAAACAACCAAAATAGTACACAATCATAATCTCGAGCCAATGCTCACTGCTCTCGATCTTCATCCATGTCCTCCTCGTTGGCTGCTCATGAAGTCCCCTCTCCACCATCACGACCCAATGCATCTACCCTAACATGGCCTCCATACCCCCGGGGTTCGCAGTGCCAAACTGAACACCACACGGTCCGGTGATACATCCATACCCATGGCTAATAAGGGTTCCCCACTCGTCCCGCTTCACCCCATAACAGTCGCACACCCCTTGGTCACTGCCAACCCCACTCCACCACGCCGGCTGAGCTAAATTAGTACCCACACCCTGCGTGTAAGCTAACTTCTGCATGTTCCTCAACACCAAATCGTTCGTCAAACGCTTCGTCAACTCGCTAACGTGAATACGGGGGTCATGCACCGTAGGATAATGCGGGTACTAATAATAGGGTTGCTGATGAACCTGCTCCAGATGCACATACGGCTGTTCCACCACCACCTCCCTCACAACTCTAGCCTCTCGGGTAGGTAAGGTCGCTCTCTTACCACGGGTAGTCACCACGGGCTCTGGCATCTCTATTAGGAGATGGCCTGGAATGAGGTAGGTCTGGGGAGGTAATGCCGGTGAGTCGGAGTCAGCCCACACTAAATATGGTCTGTCACAAGTATATCATCCCCAACTGGTAGGGTCACCCTCATCCTTCTCCTCACCCTTCAGGCAAAGTCACCCCCGTCAATCTCCCTCAACGACTTAAGGTGAAAAAGGTAGTCCATATCAATCAAGGGAAAACCCTCAAACAAGGCCAGAAAATCCTCACTAGGAGTAAAGTCGGCCAGTCTCTGCGCCAGATGAGTCATTCTCGCATTGCAGCTAAGGTTACAGTGGCTAAGTCTCAGGTCGTTCATCTGTGACAAGCTACCACAAACAATCGGAGGGGCACTATAGTGGAGTTGATACTCTCTTCTAGGATTAACGTAGTCGACAAGTAATAATACTTCATTGGTATTTAGCTTGCTTACATCATTCCTCCCATACAACAGACAGGTTAACATTCTTAGGAATAGTCTCAAGGTCTGGTGCTGCACAACGTGGATTAACAACGAGCTGACATCGGATAAGGTCCGACCGGTGAAATAGGGAAAGTAAGTGGTAGCCCCCAACTCCGAACCTATAGTCTCTACACTGTTCTCATTAGCCTTGCCTAAGCCCAAGTGTTCTGCCATTTAGCCTAAGCCAAGTCTCTACACTGTTCTCATCGTCTTGTCATCCACATTATACTTATAGGAGCTCAAGAACTCTAAGGTTAAGAACCTATAGGACTTCTTCCAAAGTCGATACAAACCACCCAGACCCAAGGTCTCGAAGATACGACTCATGTCCTCCTCAATTCCCATGATTCTCAAGATGTCCCGGTCCACACACCTAGTATGCCTCAAAGGGTATGCCAATAACGCACAAAAGGCATTCTGCTGAGTAAAATCACGGAATTGCACATTCGGATATTCGGGTATTTGGGGCACAACCACTGGCTGACTGGCTTCGCCCCTCTCTTCAGCGGTTGTTGAACTTGTCCTCTTGTTGGTAACTACTCCGGCTCTAGGCATCTGCAAATTTTTTATTTCACAAGATTTCCTGAACTCGTTATAAATAAGAATGTTTGAAATTTCAGATTTTTAATTCAGCAAGCTCAGTTTACGACAGTCTTTTATCATTCAAAATCAAAGAATATAATCTTTCAAAAGATGAGATAGTTGTAAATCGTTTTTGATAACATCATAATCAGGGTTTAACACGAAATTTCAGCTTTCCACAAACTCTAGCCTATAGAGTGGGACAAGTAGCGGTTTAGGACAAATTCTACTCCATTCCAGCAGTTGAATGAATGCTACCATGGATTTCTGGCAATTAGGCAACAATAAGGGAAAATCAAGAAGTAAGACCTAGATTTATCAATTCTACTAATCCACTACTAAATCTGTACTCTAAAGAGGAAATAATACGAAATTTACCTTTATTGAATGGAAGATGGAAACACAAAACGAGCAAAGATTAAGATCCGGAAGGTAGTGAGAGAAAATATAGGGTTTAGAGAAGTTTAGATAATTATTTATGTTGAAGGAGATAGAAGTTGTGTAGAAATAGGGAAAGAATAAGGAGATATAGGGTTTCGGATTCAATGACGCGGAACCGGGTTTATTTGGGGCACTCGGTCGAGTACCAAATGCACTCGGCCGAGTACAGGCTACTTGGTCGAGTGTTCGTGGTATGCGGTCGAGTGTCTGAGTTTGATTTGAAATTATTTTCCATCAAATTAGGCACTCGGTCGAGTGTCCTAGTTACTCGGTCGAGTACCCTCACGTCAACCCAAAACATTTAAATCACGAAAATTTTAGGCTGAAATCAGTTATCGTCCCTTCAAAAATCAGCAATACTGCTTAGAATTTAGGGCAAGAACTCTGAGCTTGTCGCGTGTTAGTCACTTACCTTTATAATTTACACCACATAAGTTATTGCACCTAACAATTTTAGTAAATTGCACTCATATATAGCACAACAACACAGTTAACACTACCACACGACTGAATCAGGGCTCATGTCAATAAACTCATATCACATACTTATTGCACACAAGCGTCCTATAATGGTACATTCATATGTCCTGCCAAATTCTTCACGACTTCTTCACATACACACGGTCACATGTCAGCTCAATCAATTCACATGTATTTCATCATCCACATACTTGTATCCCAAATCGCATAGATCTACACATGTTTACACATCAATTACTCCATATAGACACTTCACTATTCTACCTAACCAGTTGGCGTTTCCGGCTTTAGCATATTAGAGCCAAGATCTCGGAATGAGGGCGCCTTCTCAACCAAAATCAATATAAGGGCCTCTAACACACATACATTGGGTTCATTTTATTTGACACACCTATATTCGTTAGATTCATTGGTTTCAGGTTCCAAAATCGTCGCTCTGATACCACTTTGTAACACCCCCGTTTACCAAGTAGCTTTCAGCAAGACCTTCCCGAGTAAATAAGGGCGCTACCATCTCGGTTGCCAGAGAGAGTGAACATCATAATACAATAACGAAACATATTTATATACATAACATACTTTAGTCTTTAATACATAGTTATACAAACATGACTAAATACAATAAACTCGTCTTGTGAACTCTAGACTCAGGAGCAGTAATGTGGCATCGACTCGTTGCATCCCAGCCATCCCACTTATCATGAACATAGCCTGTATCAATATGCTCCTTATCCCCCAATGCATCATAACAATTACAAGAACAGCAGGGGTCAGTACAAATATGCCGACTAATGCACAAGACAGTCAAAGTTATCAAATAGAGAAATAGATACCAGAGGGCCACCGCAGTTGTTACCTCAGCAGCATCAGGTAACTATCCCTAGCCTACAAAAACCACCAATTGATCTTAGAGCACATCCATAGGCGTCGAAATCCCCTCTCACCGCAGCGAGAGTACCCGGAACATTAATGTGCACATCCCCCTCATAGCGGGAGAACTACGAGAGGCGAACTCGGGGTGTGAAGCCGTCTCCCGATAGAGACATAGTAACCATAGTAACAACCTAAACTCCAATCCCGAACTCCATCACCATAATCATCAATCAATCAAATAACATATAAAATACATCTCATCACAACAAATAGCATAACTGTACTGAGTAGAGAAACCCTACCTTTACCGTTTCTGCACACAGCCACCATCCGACGCACACACACAAGTACACTAACACATAACATCTCCAATCCGAATCTACAATAACAACAAAATTACTATCACAACCACAGTCACTCGAGTTAATAATAACTATTAGAAAGTTACTTACATGGTCAGGCTAGTTGCCTTCTGTAGCGAGACGTGACGCTAAGATCCCGTGACGGTTCCCAAGGTGGTAGTCTCTTAGGGTGATTATATTTTAGGAAACATTCAGGAATTAGTTTTAGGTTTAAAGAGGGAAGTAAGGGTTTTGTAAAAATAACATTTAAAGTCACAGTCTCCCAAAGTATAAACCAACGCGAATTGACTCCGCCACACTTGACCGAGTAAAAGGGACACTCGGTCGAGTAAGCTTCACTCGGTCGAGTGTCATCAGCACTCGACCGAGTACAGTCTACTAGATCGAGTACCCTTCCATGAAGAGTACAAGGTCTCTTAATGCTATCCTATAGATAGTCTTATAAGGTCAGGTCCTTAAGGTCAAGGGTTGGTCAAAGGTTTCTAAATTACCGGGTATTAAAGTCTGAGGCAGGCTTCTGCCTAGGGTGTCACTTGATCGAGTTAGCGAAGCACTCGATCGAGTATCGTGTACTTTAACCGAGTGTGATGTGTACATGGCTGAGTGTTACGGTCTGGATTGTGTTTTGCGCGGTTTTGATTAAAATGGGTAGAGGTTATAAAATTATTTCCATCTACTACTAAAACATTTCGTATTAACCTATTCACATTTCTAAACCCCTCAAATCACCTTTAATCACCTTAATCATTTCTGCAAGCAAGGATTGTCATTGTTGAGCATTCGGAATCTTCATTTCCGCATCAATTGCAGTAGTAAATGCTATCATTTTTAATTAGTTTGGTATTGTTGCTTAGTATACTAGAAACCCTAATTTGGGTAATCTTTGGGAAGTGGATTAATTAGGGAATGGATCTTGATACTAGAATTATTGTGTATGATTGTTAGGCGAGGATTTCGTAGAAAATCAGTTCTAGATCGCCTCTTGTTGATTTTTTTAATTTTTAGGTGCGATTTGAGGTAGGTTATTTCAACTTAGTATGATTAGGCCTTGTTGTTGTTATTGTGGTTGATTAATTGAGACTGTATAATATTATGATTGTTGGCAATGTGATTGAATATTATGAGCCATGTCGGGAGATAGTTTCACCCCCATGTTTCTCCCCTTGTGACTCTCGTCGCAAAGGGGATGTGCACATTAATGAACTGGGTTCGCTCGTTGCGATGAGCGGGGATTTTGATGTTCAGTGTTGCGGTCTGGCAATGGCAGGGGTTGGTTACCTGTTGCGATCACTAGTAGAAAAATTGTCATTGACATCGGCACAATAACATCATTTTTAGTTGAAACGATGTAAATGGTCGTAAAAAACATCGGTTCTTTCAAAAACATCGTAAAAAATATTTCTGTCTTCGATTTTAATATCATTTTTGTTAAAAACGATGTAAGAGTTTTTTCATTAACATCGGTTTAACATAAGCGATGTAAAAGAACTCGGTAACTCTACAAATCGTCGACTAATTATACAAGAAAAAAATGCTAAACCCTAACATTGAACACCGTAATACTAATGAGATTACCCATCTCCCATCTGCCATCTCCCATCTCCCATCTCCCTTAACAGTTAACTCTCTTAACTCCCCATTTAATCTTATCCTCAATAAGTGAAAACATCTTCGCCGCACTATCAAGTTCGCCAACCACTATGGTCGTCTGATTTTGCTATCCTTCCTAGTCAGGTGCGTTTTCCCCCATCTTTTTTCCAATTCGTAATCATTTTTTTGTTAGTTCTTAATTATACATGACGAGAAAAATTTTCATTCTTCTCTTGTCAAAATCTATTAGGACTGGTAATTTATTGATTGTAATTATGTCTCTAACTTTTGTTTTAGGGTTTATATTGATTTAGGAATTTTAGGTAGAATATGAATTAGGGTTAATTTATGGTATAGTTGGTTCGATAAATTAATGTAGATAAATTAGGGTTAATTTATGATCTCATGCTAATTTTGTATCCTTGCTTTGCTTTCTTAGTTTGCTGCAATAGGTGTTCAATTGGATATGATAGTTTTCGGTAGTGAAAACTTTTTTTCGACCATTAAGAAATAATAAAAGTGAATTGTATTATGTAAGTTTGTTCATAATGAATACCAAGTTACATTTCATGTCTCATGCACGAGGGAAGGGATGATGTTTCGTGCTTTAACAAGCCTGTAATTGTATTTTCGATTGCTTCATTACACTTAATGGACTTTTGTCTTAATATGCACGATAGTTCCAAAGTTAATACAACTCAACTGTTTTGTGCTAAAAAAGATGTGAGATAGAAATTCAGAATCTATGACATATACTTGAGCTTCTTAAAAGTATTAACTTAAGCATATATTTTCTATAATGTCAGTGTTGTTTTCTTACATGTTAACCGTTTAAATTTATACTCTTATTTGTGGTTAGACTATGCAAAGTATAGATTGTGAAAGTAGAAATGACTGACTGAATTGTTGCACTTGCAGATATCATACAGACTTTTACATACTCAATCAATATCCATTAGCTATAAGGTGATTCTACACAATGCCTTGCTACGATAATAATAAATATTGCAATTCCTTTGAAATCTTTATTTCTTATTTTAGTTACACCCCTTCATGCGATCTTTATTACTTTACTTTTAAGATTTATATATAACCTTTCTTTCAAAGGTTTATTTTGTCTTGGAGATAATGTTGCATATATTTTTGACTCGGATCAAGCGACAAGGAAGAAATGGGGAATAAAAAGTTGCTTATTACACTAAGTTCAATTCATTAGACTAACCCCGATAAATTATAGCTATTTATGTATCAAGCTATGGATAATATGATCAGTATATTATGTGCTCGACCCTAGGATACGATGCGTTTTAGTAACTACCACCCTATTAGTGGCTATAAATCTGTCGTTTGAAGGTGAAATATGTTTCACTGTCTCAATTCCTAACATGGTGGATGATATTATAATACTGCCTGCATCTTATTTATATAGTTGTATTTTGAGGTTCACAAAATCTTATTTAAGACGGAAGTAATGCAATATTGCTTAGCAACCTGTGAAATATAATCTTCGACTGAATACTAACACCTCGAGTTTCTATTTTCTTAGGTGATTTTAATTGATGAGATATTGAAGTTCTTATCACAAAATTTCAAAGGTAAATAATTATGCCCCTTGAGTGCCATTTTAATATCATGTACGAATAGCGTAAGATAGTAAAGGAGAACATAATAAGTTACTAATATGAAAGAATTTAGCTTGATGGGTCCTCTAGTTGCTTACCTCAAGAGCCCCTTTTACCTATCCTTTTCCAATTGGTTCAAAATCCCTCATTAAGTTTGGGTAACACTTATATTATCTGGGATAAAATTAATAAATATATACAAGTAGAGTACAAATTAAAGGTGCGGGTATAAAAATGTATAATGAAACTGAATTTATTTATAAACAAAGGTCATGAACAAACGTTATGATGCCAAGCCAACCAATTTGTTTCTTAATTTTGTATAAATTTAGTGCGCCTTTATAGCCACAAAGTTATGAGTATGATTATTACGTTATGAAGTAGATGTCTAATACTCTCTAGAAATTACCATTTGTATTTTTATAACTATTATCGTACATTTTCTTGTAGTGTATTTCAGGTACATATGACAACTATGACAACTGGAACTCACCAATTCACGGGTTCGAGAGATTTGATTGATTTATTGTTTAAGAAATCTCTCATGTGATATTGTAATTGCCTTAGATGTCCTAGAAATCGCAATTGAAAATGCTTAATGTTTTGTTTTGTAGGAGCTAATGTTTTGAAATATTTGTATGGTGGATGGAATTGTAATACAACATTATTTTTGTATAATATATGGTTATGTTTTAGTTTTTGGAAGTCATGAGCTCTTTTATACTGTTGATTGGATTTGCACGTTCTTACTAGGGTGAGAATTTAACTTTACAAAGGAGATGTTGCCTATTGTATCTAGCATTTTATGTAAAGAAAATATTTACAACAGTTAAAGAAATAAATCGATGTTAATGTAATTTTCTTTACATCGGTTTTAGTCAACAATTGATGTAATTAAGGTGGTGTTTACATTGGCTATAGATCAAAACCATAGATCAAAACCAATGTAATCTATATACCATTAACATCGGTTTTAGCCAAAAATCGATGTACTTTATATGCCATTAACATCTATTTTACATAATAACCGATGTAAATATATGCAGTTAACGTCGGTTTTTAGACCAAAAACGATGTAATTTATTTGCCATTAACATATGTTTTACATAATAAGCGATGTAAATATATGCCATTAACATCGATTTTACAACCAATGTTTTTGGTATAAATGCTATAAACAACGCCCCCAGAAACATCGCCCAAAACCGATGAAAATAGACCTTAATAACCGATGTCAATGGTACTTTTTCTACTAGTGGATGAAAGCCATTTGTGGTCTTGGAGTTGGAAGTGGTGGAATATGGTTTGAGAAACTTGTGGTGATACTTTTGTGATTATTATTATTGTTGCATAATTGAACTGACCCCGTCTTTATTTTCAAGAACTATTGTGATCCATTAGGGAATAGTGAGCAAGGGGTCTAGCTAGTAATATTGTCTGAGCTTTCTTGAGGGTTGGCTAGGACACTGCGAGACGATGTTCACCTTTTAGAGTCCACTGGGTTTTAGTTGCAGATTCTTTAGACATTTTGGAGTTCAGTTTCAGTTGTATTAATTTTTGGATTTTGGATTATTGTAATCACTTTAAACATTACTTATTGCAATAAATGTTTCATTATGGTGTATTTGATATGTACTACCTCGGGTAATCCAGATGGTAGCACTTCCATTTGCTAAGGTAGGCCTTGGTAAGACACTTTAGTAGATTGGGGTGTTACATAATATATAGAGGAGGTGAGGATGGGTTCTGATGCAGCTTTGGGGAGTTTGGGACTTTTTGACATGGATCCTGGATCGATGAGGTTTGAAAGAAGCGGGATGGGAGGTGTTTGGTGTGGTTTGTACATGGGTTGTTGCATGGTTATTTGACCGTGTGATGGAACTATGGGAGTGGGTATTTGCTTGTTTTGCATGGGTATGTGTGCCAAGGAGGTATGTGGGCCAGTGGAAAAGAATTCAGGATTCAACCGAGCTCAACTTCGTGCCAAAACAAAAACGGGAAACGAGTGAGGAAAGAACGAACTTTGTAAATCAAGCTCAAAATAAAGAAATGAATTTAAGTAGCTATGTTTATTATAAATGAATTTTTCAAAGTAAAAAATTGATTTATTGAAAGCAAATTCTTGGAATAAACATTAAATCAATCCAAAATAAATAAAATCTCGTTTAAAACTTTACTCCGAGTGAACTTATTCACCAAACTCCATGAACTTCTTAATCGATTTTGAACCTTGTACATATTTTTGCGTCCGATCATCATCGGTGTTGGTTGGATGTTATGAATACGAGTACCGCGACGGATACGAGTATCAACAATTTTGATATATTTTTGATCCAAACTATTTGTTAATATTACTATATTATTAGTAAGCCTCGTCATGTACAAATCAAACTCGGTAATTGTAAATGATTTTATAACTCATACCAAAATTCTTAAATATAACTTTGTATAAAAATCATTATCCTTACACTATCTGAATATAACAAAACTTGAAATTGTAAACCGATGCAATTTACACGGATTTAGACGAGTGTAAAGGAACAAAGGGCATTAGAAATTGAAAAACTAAAATATACAGAAACAATGCGTATAACATGTAATTTGGATTCTCTCCATTTCCTCTCTAATACATTCATAATATATTATATATCTATTTTCATTCATTTAGCTTTTCTTATTCAAGTGTATTTACAATCATCCGATCTATCCGGTATTAAGGCCCATATCTTTCTGGCTTAATTTCAGCACATTTCAGTTCAATACAGCTCTATTCAGTTCAGTTCAGCTTCATTCAGATCAGTTCTATTTAGTTCAGTTCAGTTCAGCTCCATTGAATTCAGCTCACTTTAATTCTACTCATCTTACACTTAAAAGTTTTTATTAATATTATTAATATTAATATTATTTATTATTTATTCTTATTCTTATTAATTAATACTCCCTCCATCTCATGACTATCTCTCGTATGACTTTTAGGGTCAATTTTAATAACTTTGACCATAAATAAGTGTCAAAATATCAAAACTAAGACGTTATAACAAAAAAAACATTTACATTCATCATAAAAAAAAAAACTATTTTGGAAACATATTTTCTTAGATGAAAAAAAAAAAGTGAATATAAATAAAGAAAAATCGAGTCAAAGTGTCGTCTCAAAACCCTGTGTAATTCAAACTACTAAAATTATTATGAGATGGAGGAACTATTCTATTAATAACAACTATTATCATCTTTATTAATATTAATATTATCATTATTATTGTAATTACTATGATTATAATAATAATCATCTTTGTTATTATTATTATTATATTATTATTATTATAATAGTATTAATAATAATAATATAATAGTAATAATAATATAATAATAATTAATATTATTATTATGTATTATTTTATAAAAAATAAAATTTTATTAAGCTCAAAACACAATTTACAAGAAATTAGTGACCAACCGAGAAACTATCTGGGATCCTACTCCTACTACTACTAGTACTATTCCTACTATTATTATTACTATTATTATTATCACTAATTATTATTGTTATTATAATGAATATTTTGACTATCAAAATAAATAAAATAATAATAATATTACTACTATTACTATTTACTAAAATTATTATTAAGACTAATGAAATCAATTAATAATATTTATCATTATCATTATCATAATAATAATATTATTATTGTTGTTGTTGTTATATTTGTTATTATTTTATTATTATTATTATTATTATTATTATTATTATAAGATGCGCGCAGCTTTCATTAAAAAAAAAAAAAGTTTACATGAAGTTGGTGGGGAGCCGATAGACAATCTGGGCCCCCACCCCCTTAGCTATAGCAAAACTAAGTCTAGCAAAATTATAAACGGCCACCCAAGCCCAGCATCCTGAGATACCGAGAATTTCTGGATCCGCTTGAGCAAGTCAACAGCATTTATTATTATTATTATTTTATTATTATTATTTTTTCAACTCAGTTCAGCTCCAAGAAACTTTATTCACTTTACCTTTATTCAGTTTAATTCAACTTTATTCAGTTCAATTCAATTCAGTTCCATTCAATTCAGATTAGCTCTAAAAAGTTAGAAAAAACGGGGCCTATATCCAAACAACATCTTGACTCTATAAAATGAGCGTTAGAACTAATATGTTTGATGTTGATAGAAACCAAGAAACAGTACTCGATCAAAGACATTGAAGATTTGTTTTAAGAATAACAAAGAGAAAGGAACATTAAAACTACCAAGCTTGACAAATTTTATGTTAATCCCAAATCCCCAAAACAATCCAATCATTCATCAAATACACCCTTTTCGGTGCATGCCTATGTTTTAAGTTTGTGTTAATAATAATTGCAGTAAATACCACCTTTTTTTTTATTGCTATGAACATTCCCTTTTGTCTGCAACATTATTTTAATGATCTGGTCCTTTTCTATGATTGCAATTGCTTATTTGATTGTGTCAAGTAATGATATTATTAGTCCAACACAAAAGCCATCATATTGCATCAATATTACTTGTTTAATCTTTTCTTGTTTGGGGGACATTACACATTTACACCTATTTCCTATTCAATTTGAGGTGTGTTATTCTTTTAAGTATACTCACCAACTAAACAAATCCCCAGTTTTCTGGGTACTCCACTGAAATCTTTAAGTATACAATTTGCACAATTGAGAATAATTCAGTAGTGGGTATCCATTATTTTTTGTGGGTTCTTGAGATTTTTATTTTTTGTGCTGAATTTGGTATTGGGTCACTGTCATTTTGATCATTACTTGATGAATTTTTTTGGATTAGGGAAATTGTTTAATGAATCAGAATTACAGGTGATGAATGTTGTGTGATGCTTAAAGGGTTAGTTTTACGTTCTCCTTTCGTCTCAATCATTTGTTTACGGTTCTTATTATTTGTGAGGGTTTAATGATTGGCACGAACGGAGTAGTTTTACGTTCTGCTTCTGTCTCAATCATCTGCTTACGAGTTTTATGTACATTAATGGGTTAAAACTATTGGGAAGCCTCTCTTGTTATGACTCAAATGTTGTTTTTGTTGATGATATTGAATCAAGGAGCGTATGAGGAAAAAAGGTAATTAGAAAATGGGAATTGTGGTTGATTAAGCTAGAAATAAGAGTATGAGGTTCCTGAACATAGTAGGGAATTCATTAGGATGCTCAGCATCAGGAGAGCGTTTAGTTTCAGCAGCTCGAGATGGTGATCTTCAGGAAGCCAAGGCTTTGTTAGATTACAATCCCCGTCTTGTAAAGTACTCGACTTTCGGTGTTAGGAATTCTCCACTCCATTACTCTGCAGCTCAAGGCCACCATGAGGTATATAATATATACCCGTTTTGCGTCTAACCATAAACCTGGCTTTTCTTTTGGTGAGAACTGTTTTTTTTTGTGTTGTAATTGGTTGGCTTTGTTGTTACTAGATTGTAAGTCTTCTGCTTGAGACTGGAGTTGATATTAATCTAAGGAACTATCGCGGCCAGGTAATTCTATTGTCTGCGGTATCTAGCGACTCTCTTGAATCAGTTTTAATGGTTATGAAATCTTGTGTTAGACTGATAGTTTTCGTAAAAGTGTGTAGGGCGAACATTGCTTATTTAATTCAACATTGTTTTTATAGCGAAGATTTTTGAACAGATACCCATTAATAGCACTAAAAACTTGGCTTATTTGGTTTCTCGTTGCCAATGAATTTTTCCGCCCTACCAGTTTATGCACTCGTGTGCATCTTGTGAGAGACAGTCTCACATGTGAGACCAAACAAAGTATTCGCGTATTTTCATTTAATTATAACCTTACAGGGCAATTAATTTGGTCTCACATATAAGACTGTCTCATAAAAGTTTGTGTAGTATCCCGTTTACTTCACTATGTCTTCTGTGCTTTTTTTAGGGGACCGAAACCTTGAGTTTGTATTGTACTCCGTAATTATAAGATTCCTTTTTTACTAATTTGGAGGACAGACTGCACTAATGCAAGCATGTCAGCATGGCCATTGGGAGGTTGTTCAGACATTAATTGTTTTCAAGGCGAATGTATGGTCTTCCACCCTTTACTTTGTAGATAAATTCTTTCAGGTTATATGGTAGTAACTAACTATCATACTTGTCTATTTGATTGAATTTAAGTTAGCTTGATGCCTTAAACTTTGTGGCTTATTGATTTGTAGATTCACAGGGCAGATTATCTTAATGGGGGCACTGCACTCCACTTGGCTGCCTTAAACGGGCATACTCGGTGTATCAGGCTTATCCTTGCTGATTATATTCCTAGCATCCCTAATATTTGGAATATATTGAAAAAGAAATCAAAGATTGACTATGAAAGGACTGATTTTAATGCAAGGTACCTGACGGCTGCCGTGATAGAGTTTATATTTCTTTAGTTGATATTCCCTCATTTTCTCTATTTCTCGACCAGCGCTCTTTATCAGGTTATCAACAAACCAGCAGATGGAGGAATTACGGCACTTCATATGGCTGCGTTAAATGGACATTTTGAAGCTGTTCAGTTACTTTTGGAGTTTGGAGCTTCGCTTACTGAAAAAACTGTGGAAGATGGGACAACAATTGATCTTATAGGTAAGCTTCTTTCAATCTTTTTTATTTCTTCAATATTTAGGCTGGAGATTTTAGGAGCCTGATATAGAACTTTGTAAAATGTCATGTTTATAATTTATTATTACTCCATACATATATAATTGGTTAGATGGAGCAACATAAGGTTTATCTTTAATAGGATGATCTTGGCAAGATGGCGGAGATTTAAATAGTTGGCCTACCATCTTATTCGCAGTCACAAAAGAGATGCCCATTTGTGGATGAAGGGGTTTTGAGGGAAGGAAAGATAAATAAATGGACAAGTTCCCTAGTTTAGTTAGCAAGTTGCATGAAGGGAAATTGAGGGATTCGTTTACCCTCATCAAAGCCAAATTATCATCATTGCGACATAGAAAAAAGTCGAAAGAAAATTACAGTGATACATGTCCATTCCCCTTCCCTTCCCCCCATTCCATTCTCCTCACCTATCCTTCGCTCCCTGATGTTTATCGAGAGGGTGGAGAACTATAAGTTCAACAAGCTAGTCATATCCCCATTAGGCAAATATTTCATATAATGGAAAAGCTAAATTGGATTAGGCGTGTACTGATCATTGTTTTTCCTCGAGGTGAGAAATTGTGATACAGGTTGATGAGGCATGTTTCCATCTATGTTTTCATTTCTTTGTTCAACCTTCAGGGCTGATTTCTATAGAAAATTTCTCCTAAGGTTCACATCTTTATATCTTTTGAAAAAGAAATGTGCCCTTAGGCAAATTACTTGAAACTGCTAACAGTATTTTTTTCCTGTAAAATTTTCATTGACATGGAGCATAATAGAACAAAACAAAACAGTTCACCGATTTCTCTGCATTTTTTTGTGAAATATGAGTAGCAGTTAATTGATGCAATTTCACCCAACACGGCCTCTTTGCATTTTCAAGTTTCAAAACAGGCAAAAGATTGTAACTATCTGATCCCTCTTCCCCCAGCATAGGCCCGAGCCTTTGAGGCACCGGTGGGCACGGCTTTTTTGTTAAACAAGTTGACTGTCGGATTTTTTCCATACTAATGTGAACTTGTCAGAATAGTCTCCTTACAACTAGTTTATTTTTGAAAATATTTGCATCATTTTTTAGGTGCAGGAAGTACAGCCCTTCACTACGCTGCTTGTGGGGGAAATGTTCAATGTTGCAAAGTAAGGTTTTGTCCTCGTTCTTAAATACACATACTATTATGTCTTTTGTTGATGTTTTGCGTTTTATATGGTTTAGTTGTTGATTGAAAGAGGCGCTAGAGTGACAGCTGAAAATGCAAACAGGTATGGAGTTTCAGTGTCCTGAATATACTTTCCTATTTCGAGATTTAAGCCATAAAACTTGCTAGATATTCTGTTACTTATCACAACTATAGACTATAGTAACATTTATGTTTTCCTTGGACATGTTTGGATTATTATACACATTATAGATGTACTCCATTGATGGTGGCTCGCTCGTGGCATAGAGATTCAATTGTTGAAATGCTTTCAACATCTCAAAATATTCAACTGCCATCTACTCCTTCATACCTTTGTCTTCCCATGATGAGCATTATCAAAATTGCACGGTAATCAAACTGCGGTTGCGTGAAATTGTAGAATGTCCCTTATTTATTGGGATTCTATGGTGACGATAATAATGTTGGTCGTTAAAACCACGTAGTTGATCCTTCGCTCTATCTTTTTCACAGAGACTGTGGTTGGAGAAACTCGGATCTTTTAGCAGCATGCCAAGATCCTTGTGTGGTGTGCTTGGAAGGAAAATGTACTGTAGCTTCTGAAGGTAAGACTATCCATAACATCAGTTCCACCTCTATTGTTGTTGTTTGAGGCTTTATTCAGCATCTAACACGGTGCATGGCGCTATTAATTTAGCTATTCAACTAGCTTCTTTTTACCCTTACTCGAAACAGTCGATTGTAATGAACTCATTGCTAATTATTAACTTGTTCCCAAAATTGGGTTCGACTGAAAGTATTTAACAAAAATATGCTCATGTTTGATTCTTGAGGGAGTGTTTGGTTCACACTAGTCTGGAATATAAGGTATGGGTTTAGAATGCTCCAAACTCATACCTTGTGTTTGTTTTGAGTTTTTTGTAATTTGATACCCATACCTCAAACTCAATGAAACAAAAAAGAACTTGTTATAAATTGCATGCATTTTTGAATAAATAAAATGTTATTTAACCTTCGTAAAAAAAATGTAAAGCACCCAAATTATCTGTCATACTATAAAGTTTTCGTATGTTTGTGAAATTGTCAATATAAGAAATATTTTTTACTTCTATTTTCTTTGATAACTGTTTTAAGGCTATACAATCAATGTATGCTATAAATTATTTTTATTTATTTAATTTTTCCAAATGAGGTCATTAATTTTACTTATTGATTCCCGATTCATCTAAAACTAAACCAAACGCTAGGTATCAGAATCGAAGTTCCAACCTCATACCACCCTGTTTTCATTCCTAATTCCAACCCCATATCACTTTGTGAACCAAACACCCCCTGATTCTTTTTTTTAAAACCTTTACTTAATTCCTTCGACGATCTTAAAGGTACTCTTTTCATCCCAGTTACATTTTCCCAATCATATTTAAGATTTAGTAATGGAATATCATTATTAACCATTTGACTTAAAAGTTATCTATAGTGATACTTAATTATGCCTGCAATAATGTTACTTAACTACCGATAGTATAGTCATTTTTTTTATTTTAGAAATGGTTCAATTATTTGTTGATGAACTTTAAAGAGACGAGGACAATATAAATGGGAATGAGGAGAGTATTTGTTGAGTCATGTTACTATTGAAAAATTCCTTAGATAGAAAATCGTTGAGCAACTATGCAGTCAGCAAAATACGTAGTACATTTTAACATCTTTCTCTGTCGTTCAGCGATCATTTTGAAGCGCTAATGACCTTTATACGCTAATTTATCTTCCCAATGAGTTTCTCTTTCGCTGATTGGAACCATTGATGAGTAGTTATTTATGGACGGTAACACATTTTCTATGCTTCCTGAACCCTATTCTTTCGTCAGTCCCCTGTTATTATGAAATATGATTGTTATTTGGTATGAAAAACCAGCAAGTACCGTCGTAACATTTTGTACGGTATGCAGGTTGTAACCACGAGTTTTGCACCCGGTGTGCCTTATACCTTTGTACAATGAATTGTTCTTCAATGGTTGCCAAAGGTCCTCCGGGGTCAATCGCATGCCCTTTATGCCGGCATGGCATAGTGTCCTTCATCAAGCTCCCGGGACCAAGACCTGTGGCTAAGGAGATTGCAAGGACGAGCCTGTCATTGCCATTTTGCGGATGTACTAGTGAGAGGATCGAGCGTGCCTCTTTGACAGCTCCCCTATGCAACCCGCCTCCTCTAGGGTCCTCTTTCGGTTCTTTGAGTTGTCGGGGGTTTCCTTCTATGAGAATTAGTTCGGGTTTTTGTAGGCAAGCATCAGAGACAAATCCTTGTATCGTATCCGGGTCGGTAAATCAGGGTTTGAGGAATGAGTTTAATAAATGTTCTAGGATACGGTTAAGGCGATCGTCTTCTTCACATGTTGAAGGCAGCAGGAAGTCTTGGTTTTGCTCCCTTGATCAGTATGTTGCTACTAGTGGCTGATTGATTTGTTGAATTTGTCTTTTACATATTTTTCTGTAGGTATGGTATTGGTGTCTTTGTACATACTGTATTAAACTTCTTTATATTTTATTGCTTAACTTGAACATATAAACCACAACAGATAACTATAGAATTGATTGTTCGCTGTTACATAACATAACAATTACGGAGTATATGTTTATATGATACAATAAGTTCATTTCAAGAGGAGACGTATATTAAAGCATAGAAAATGCTAATGTTACACGTTACACATGCGAATAGAAATATAGATGATCCGAGGTTGTCATTCTTAACCAAGCAGCTCAGAAGGGATAGACAAAAAAGCTGAATACGAGATAATTACTTAAGGTGTAAAGAGAGAAACCCAAGAGAAAGACGAGCGGAATTTCCTTCTTAGGCCAATAGCAAGTAGAACAAGCCTTGCAAGGCCAAGAAAAAATGTCGACAAACCCCCGGGAATAGAAAAATGAGATTAGAATACGAAAGAGATGATTTGAAAGAGTAAGAGAAGTAGAATAACGATGAAGGAACGATAGTTGAGCTCAGAAAAGATAGCACCATGTATATCAAATATCGTGTTTAACTTTCTTTTTTCTGCTTATAATAAGCAGACGGACTTTCACATCTTCACTATGCAAATGCAACCCATGCAAAGGTGGTACTTGAAAATACAAAGACAACGAGTAACAAATGTGAGACATGAGAGGAGCTTTTCAAAGGCAGAGTTTTCACACATAGACAACTGAATTGAGGTATTGATGGATTTGTTAGTGATTTTTGAAATGATAGAAATGGGTAACTGTTTGATGTACACTGAAGAGATGGATGTAAATCTTATTTATATAGGTGTTCCACTGTTCCAGCTCCAATAAATAGAAATACATTTGTTTTAATTAGCTACTCAATACCTAGGTAACACTAACATGGACATTGATACAGACACGAACAAGACACGAACATGTGATACGATATCTCGTGAAATTTATGACACATAATACATGATTTAAATTTAATAAAAATATATATTTATAGTTATATATAAGGTACAATGTTGTTTTTGTATTAATCAATATATATATATAAAAGAGGCTTTTTTCGAGCAATTCTATTGGTCAACATCATCTTTTTCAATTTTTGGAAAGTATATTTTAAGATCTTCCAAGATTAAGAAAAAGATACTATGTAATATTTTTAATATCACAACTATTATTTACGTAAGAAAAAATTGATTATCAATCTGACAAAAAAAATATAATGCAAAACATTTCGAAACTTATATATTTGGATTCTTAACGAAAAATGCGTTCATTAGAGTATAAATTTTGTATTTTTTTACTACCATATCATTTATAAGATCATATAACTATAACCTAAGTATATGAAAATTAAATAAATGACTTTTAAAATATTTTTTATTATTTTAATATTAATATAATGGTTTAGTAGTATTCAAGAAATAATTAATTTATAGAAAAATATGATGTATTACTTAGTATGCTATTTGTCTCACATTGAAAAATAACGTAGGTGTGGTGAATATACTACATATAAAAAGTAGAATTGTCCCACATCGAAAATTTACCTTAAGATATGATGATCCTATGATTATAAATAGGAGTCAAATTGAAACTTATGTATCCACCCAAAATCTTTTGAGTCTCTTAAGTATTGTCTTAGAGATCTCTTACAAGTTTGTATTATTATCTTTACAATAGTGAAATTTACATCATAAAAAATTAATTTAGAAAAGTTTCATAAATAATACTTTGGATATAAAAAATTAAGTGAATAATCTTTTAATTATTATATAAAATAAAAATAATAGAAATATATATTTTACAGAAAAGGATGGTGTACTACTTAATATATTATTTTTCTCACATTGAAAAATAATGTAGATGTGGTAAACATAATACGTATAAATTGTAGAATTATCCCACATCGGAAAAATAACATAAAGTGGCTAATCTTATGATCATAAATAGGTGTCGTCCTTAAACCTTAGGTATTAACCCAATTTTTTTTTAATCTCTTAAAAATTGTCTTAGAGATCTCTTAAAAGTTTGTAGATGTGACAAATATACTATATATAAATAGTAAAATTGTCCCACATCGTAAAATTAACATAAGGTGGGTGATCCTATTATTATCTATAGGAATCCCCTCTTGACCTTATATATCAAAGTAAAATCTCCTATAATTATATATAGGAATCATCCTTTGACCTTTATATATCAAAGTGAAATCTTTTAAGTCTCTTAAGTATTGTCTCAGAGATCTCTTAAAAGTTTGTGTATTATTTTATCTCCACAATTGTTAAATTTACATCATCAAAAATTAATTTAGAAAAGTATTATTAAAAAAATTTAAGTATCATAACAAAAATAATGAAGATAATATAGTTACATTCGTGGTAAAAAAAACCTCGAAAGTATAGAAACTCATACTACTTATTTGCACATACTTGGTGTAATATTTAGTATATTATTTATCCCACATTGAAAAATAATGTAGGTATGGTGAATATAATACTTATAAATAGTAGAATTATCCCACATCAGAAAATTATCATAAGGTTAGTAATCTTATGATTACAAATAGGAATCATATTTGAAAATAAAGTTTCAACCCAAAATCTTTTGAGCCTCTTACATATTGTGTTAAAGAGCTCTTAAAAGTTTGTATTATAATCTAAACTATAGTTAAATTTACATCGTTAAAATTAATTTAGAAAAGTATCATAGTGTTGAATATATTACCTATAAATAGTAGAATTGTCTCACGTCAGAAAATTATCATAAGGTGGGTGATCTTATGATTACAAATAGGAATCATATTTGGAACTAAAGTTTTAACCCAAAATATTTTGAGCCTCTTACATATTGTCTTACAAAACTCTAAAAATTTGTATTATAATTTTCACTATAGTGAAATTTACATCATTAAAAATTAATTTAGAAAAATATCATAAATAATAATTTTGATGGTAAACTATTTAATGTGTTATTTGTTCCACATTGAAAAAAAACAATGTAGATAT